>JARLTB010000156.1:10467500-10765000 GCA_030141615.1 Unio pictorum | reverse complement strand
GGATACGCATACCGCTTTTTCATTTCGTGCTTCTTGCCCACCCTAGAAGCTTTCAATAAATCAAATTTTGAGCAAATAAAAATGATTTCCTAATTAACCGTGACGTTATACGAGCAACATCTGCTAATTAACTGTTGCAGAAAAATTTCGTTTTTATTACGTACTTTATTAAACTCTTTTCTTTGGTACATCTGTTAGTTAATATTTGCATAACTTCAGTAAATCCGTATTATAGAATTTGAGTATCCATCTTCACCTAAAATCAATTGAAAATTGCATATTTATTTCAATTAAAGACCATGCTTTATCCATTTGTAAATGTTGTTTATTCTTTTTACTTGATTAACAAAGCAACTTTATTCAAAATTAAAAACAGGGGACAAAATATACATTTTGTAATTCATTAACTTAATTCATTTTTTTTTTAAATGCATCTTCCTTGACTTTTACATTTTAATTTGAGCACCGTGTTAAAAGGGAGGGAGCATTTATTACCTCCGATTTTTAATTTTTATCTGAAAATGGAACGAATGCTCCATTTATATTTTTCACTTTATCAAGAACACGTGCGTTCTTTAATTCATTCTTTTTGTAGGATTTTGTTCCGCTTGGAATTTTTACACCTAGTTTGTAATCTTGATCATAAAATTGAAAAATGAAATAAAAGTGTTTCTCGAAGGGGCTGCCGCTCAACTGACAACATAGTTCCCAGCAATTCACGACAGGATTATTTCTTCATTTTAACTGCTCAGCGTTCCAAACATATATGATATTCTTTGCATAATTTGATTTTCAAATTAGCCGCCAAGGTAACTGTATTGGATGAAAACTTGGCACCATTTTCATTTGGAAAAATCAAACATCATTTGAAGACGTTTTCTAACAAAATCAACGTCAATATGGTGACTGATTCATTCAGAAGAGTTATCGAAAAAAAATTTTTATTAATGTGTTCGTTGTGGCAGTTCTAACCTATGTCTGTAGGGCATCATTTTCATCTTGGACCAACTAGATATATTAATAAGTATTCAAGGTGAAAGCCAGATGTCCAAATCTTCAGGATCGACCAGACAACACACCGATGTTTATGTTCCAAACATCATGTTATATGACTTTCCCTTCAGAAGGATTTACGATGAGAGACTTTAAAGCTGGTCGTAGTGGCGACCATATTGGACGTCACACTGGGACACGTTTTTATTAAAGACCAACTAAATATTATAAGAAGTATTTCAAAGAATACTTCATGTTGATACGAACATCCATTTAGGAAGTGTATTGATAACAAGATTTCCGATACGGCTGTTATTGCGGCCATATTGGATTTAATAATAGAACTGTTATTTTCCCAAAGAATCAGCTAGTCATCATAAGAAGTCATCTAGTTTTAAAAAGCCCATGTCGATACCACTTTCCCTTAATAATAATGAGCAATAACAAAAGTTTCAAGATGGATGTCATGGCGGTCATATTAGAGAAAAGATTGGTACCATTTATTCAAAACCAAGCAGACATCATAAAAAGCTTTCTGACGAAAACCCCATGGTGATATAACCACCATTTAAAGAAAAGGGGTTACAACAAGATTTTCAAGATGGCCGCTGCGGTAGCCAATATCAATGCATGAGCATTGTATTTTTAGTTAGGAACAGCCAGTCTTTCTGTGCAGAGTTTTATGTTTATCCTCCAAGAATTTAGAAATGGCAGTAACAAGTTTGTGCTAACGGACAAACGACATACGATGAACAACAGGCCACCCAACAAGTACATCTGGGCTATGAGCAGTAAGGCTAAAAGGTGGTCTCAATATACGGAAATCAAACCCAATTTTACAAATCGATGATCAGGTATTTATGTTACATTCTTACATTTCGTTGTCAACACTTCATTTATACCTGTATAATGTTGTAAGACTTTTTATCAGCCTGGATTATACAGCATTGATCTTTTTTATCTTGATCTATTATGCGGAATTCATTTAGCAGTTATATTTCTCGTACCTTCCAGTAGTTAAGCTTTGTCATCACGGGGGGAGGGGGTAAGTGAAAGTACTACTCAATTTAATAGGTGCTGAACAATTACTAGCTTTTATATCAATATATCTTTGACAAATTCAATCCCAACAGGTAAACATTCCCTTTGAGTATAACACTTTCACTGATTAAATTCCACATACTTAAAACTTACTGGAGCTTACAAACGTAATGTATATAGAGTGGTTTATTCGAGTTCAAATTCAAAATGAATGGTCGTAATGTGTATTCATGTAGATTTTCATCAGCGCACAGCAAATAAACCAGTTAGAAAACAATTTTACACGTGTGCTCTTTTTAATACCGAACATGTAGATCGCGTGCTAGGATCATACCTAAACTAAAAGTTGAACAAGTACTCGCGAAGAATTTAACCCAGGATACGAAAGAGTGATTTCGTGTGCCACTAAACTACACCATAATCTGACACGATTATGTTCATTTCGTCACCTCTTAACTAACTGTATATATTGTATCATCGCATTATTTTCAACTGCGGCAGTCCAGTTGGCAGCGTCGATCTCATAGATACAAGAGACAAGGGCACAATAGTCAATACCAGCCTAGGCCACCCCGGATGGGTCAACTCGATCTGTTTAAAAAGGCGCTTAACTTCCATTTGCTTTGCAAAAATAACGCTAATATTGTATTCAAAATGTTTTTAAAACAAATTAGAAACGTTTAAATATTACTGAATATTGTACGATCTTATTTATACTGTTGAGTCAATGACCAGGTATTTTAGCATGGAAACATAATCCAGATTAAAACCAAACTGTGACCGGTAAGAATATAGGGTGTTATTAAAGATATACAAGATAGCTTAATTGCAGGAGATTAAAAAAAATGCGTGCTTTTATTCTAGATTGTCGTGAAAGAAGTTGATCCACTTATACTCGTTTTTCACACCTATATAATAATGGTAATTAACCAGGTGTGTTGGACAGTGAACTAACACTATACATGGTTTCAATATACTGTCTAAAATAAGTGTTGTCCTTACCCTTTTGAAAACAACTGAGTCCAAATATATGTGCTTCACCAGTTCAAGTTATGTGCTTTACCTTGTCTACGTGGATGCAGAGATGCGCACGTGACCACGGGAGACTCTTCCAGTGCAGTTTTGAGACTCTATACACCAAGATGTTTTCTGGGGTGGACACTACTTTGTGTAGGATTTTTAGTGCAGAATAAAATTTTAAAATTAAAACTTAAAATTAGCCCGCGGGCAGCAGGTTGGACAGCACCTAGCTTGATTAACGGTTTGCCAAAATATGGAGATCTGATTTGAATCGGACTGATCGAGCTTTATTCTACAAACATGGATGCAGTGTTTTGAGGGAAACATTGTTCAATTCAGTGAATGAAGTAGAAGCCTTGGATAATGAATTAGATCTATACACATGACAAATGGAAGTAATTACATAGTTCAACCATAACCTTGTTGAAAAGGCAAATTAATCATTTGAAACAACAGTAAAGCCAAATAAACCAACTAACAAGCGACGGCATAAAGAGTTGATTGGATACCTGAGGGTGATACATATATCAAAACTTATCTCTATCAAACAAATTAAAGTTTGTATATGTTAATCACGGTGTCTAAAAATAGTTTCAGTAATTGATATACAGGTATATCTTGAACATTTAACTCAAGCCATTTAAGTACTGCAAAATGTTGATATTTATACGTGGGCTTTTCCCTGTAATTATCTTTATTATGTGGGCTTCTCGCTGTAATTATCTCTATATGTGGGCTTCTAGCGGGCTCTCGGCTATATTAGCTGTGCTATTCTTTAGAAGTCCAACCCCTCATTTGGCAAAATATTTAAATGATTTTACATCTGTATGTACCTTTTCAGATCTTTTGTGTTATTCTTTTATTAAATGAATTTTATCTCCAAAAATTAGTTAGATAATTTTAATTTATTTTTGAAAAGGGATGATCTATACTTTACGTACTTACAAGCATGCCTGAGCTAGCTTCCCAGTGTTCCCAGAGAATGAAACTGCGAGGTTGTACTAACATCTGACACAAAATCAGAAGCCAGTTTCCTCCATCTGGTTTCTCAGTGATCTATTCCATGTAGTTTGTGTATAGTGTACACCTTTCAAGATTCATTAAGCATAAAGCACGTGTCAACAATGTTTTGTCTGATTATCACGTGACATGCGCCTTAACATCTGCCACTGCTTGATACATCTGGCTTTGTCCAAGTTGATGCAACAGCGACTAATTTCTGGTCGTGCTTGTGTGTGTGTGTGTGTGTGTGTGTGTGTGTGTGTGTGTGTGTGTGTGTGATTTCGATTTTTAACGTAGTTTTAAAACTTTTTCAGTAGTATCGCTTGGGTATATGCAGTATGGCAGTTTATAGTGATGTCTTACACTGGAGCATCATGCCATAGACAAATAGCACCATGTCCCACCCAGTCGCATTATCCTGACACCAGACCGACCAGTCCTAACACTAACCTCTTAATGCTGAACGCCAAGCATGGCAGCTGTTAGTACCATTTTTATAAGTCTTTGGTATGACTCGGCCATGGTTCGAACCCTCGACCACCTCCATCCGAGCCGGATTCTCTAACCACTAGGCCACTAGAGCGGTCCGGTTTCAGGTCGTTATTTTCAGATTATCATAGCTACGACGTGGTAGTCAACAAAGTAGTTGTACTTTTATTAGTGCTAGGAATAAATATGTCGAGCAGTATGCGTCCTTTCGAGTTTCAACAAACAGTACGTAACTTTCATTTAATATTTGTTACATTTTTCTACAACAACATCGGAAGTGGATTTAATATTGATATCACGTGACTATTGAGTCGTTATGTCACGGACATGTAGGTCACGATAGTGGTTAGTGCTGACATCACGTGACTCGCAACGCAAACAGTGACTGCAAAGTTCAAATTTCATCGCTGTTGTTTAGTCTCGTCTGTCAGCGGAATAAAAACATAACGAGTAAAATACTTTCAATTTCTCTTAAAATAAATCCTTTCCCTCTCGATTTCATGCAGGTCTGGCTCGATGTAACATTCTTAAAGTTTGCTAATTTCGTTGGTGTGCAGCTTTCTATCCTGTCATCGTAAAATGAAACTTTTCTATAGACAACTGACTCGGAACCAACACCCCATCATAAATCTCCAAATATCCAACATAGGACGAGGACCGTCGGAGGAAACGTGGATCAGTGCCCTGTATATATTTTTGGCTGTTGTTTCAGATCAGCTTTGAAATTATTTATTTGTTTTTGTAAAGTTTTAGAAGCTAACAATATACACATTCGTAGAATATCGATAGTTTATTATACATTTTTAGCTCCTACGCAATTACCGTATTGTTGGTACTCTTGTCAGTTAGAATTAATTAAAGTGCAATCATTTTTCATGTGCACAATCGATGTCATGTGTTCCAAGTATATGATATCAGGATCTCAACGGATACATACACCATACACAGGTGAGACTAGCATGCAGGTATATACTGTGCCTAAAAACAGGAAGGACTCGGTCAATGAGATCTGCGAAATGCCAAACAAATACGAAATGCCACGAATTACTCTCTCTCTCTCTCTCTCTCTCTCTCTCTCTCTCTCTCTCTCTCTCTCTCTCTCTCTCTCTCTCTCTCAGAGACATGATAAATGTGGTAATTTAATACATATTTCAGTTGAGTATGTACCATTATAAAGTTACATGAACAAAGTAACCAGATAACGAATTAACCGGGTTAAAAGTTTAGAATAAATATTTTAGCAGAGAATTCCGATTTTTGAGTTCACATTGAGAATCCTAAATGTGGTAAGCCGAAGGCGGAGGCAACCTGTTGTTATATATACATGTAACCATATTGAGATAGGATGTTACATAGATCAATCTTTAGTTCAAATGACCCCAGTAAAATAAAATAAAATAAAATAAACCGAAAACTTGTTAAATCAATTAAAATAGAATTGGAACAGTAACAAAACAAATAGCAATAAGAATTTAAGCAGGACTTGCGTGCAAAAAGTTCGGTTAACCGAAATCGCAGTCACATTTTTGTCTCGTACCAAAAAAATGTACCACAAGCGTCATGGGGTTTTCATCCAAGGACTTGTAGTATGCATTTTAACGCTGCAGATTCTACTATGAACCAGCATGACTGTTTACTTTTCATGAACTTACCAGGACATAAAGATGGATGGGATAGAGAGAAAAAATAAAGGGATTAAATGTGATGGTTATGTATCGACCAAAACGCAGAAGATCGGAATTTCAAGTCGTGGACTGAACAACATACGAGTTATATGCATGCATTTTATTAGTAACGACCTGCTTTGAGACTATTTCCAGTGACACATACATCCTCAACTCCACCCTTCTACTTTCTACTGTTAGTCAGAAAAGCCCCATTAATTAACACATTTAATTTGTAACCTGACGAGCACATGTTTGTTTCTCACAACTGGGTCGGTCCAGTTTCGCCACTGCGTCTAAACAATCATCCATACATAAGTGTATCTCCTTTGATTGTCCGCGTTCAGTGCTTGTGTTGAATACCATCTGATCCCATCATTCAGATAGGGGCCGTCATTGGGCAACATTTTCGCTTAAGAACCGGAACATGCTCTCATGTGTTCTTGCTTGCTCCTTAGCGTCTCGTCCTGACAACTTCGCATTACATGTACACGAAAAAGTTTTGCTACGAGAACAACGTTGTTGTTATACTTTTCACCCTAACGTTAAGAAACAACAATCTCCTCTTTCTCTAGTTCAGAACTTGTACAACCTGACAGACAGAAAATATACCAGAACAAAGTAAATGATGGTAGAACAGTCCGAACATTGATCTACCATTTGTGTGGGTTTTCGTTTTGTAAATTTTGTTCCGAAATCAACTGAGTTATAAGGGCCAGCATGTTCAGGAACAAATGATAACGTACGAGCAAGTGTTCTTGGTGTTTCGTCGAAATCCTAGAACAGCTCCACCAAAGAAGACCATAGTGTTTGATAACTGTGCACGTCAGAACGTACTGGAGATAATATGGTCGTTTAGTGTCCCAAAACACAGCTAAATTGGTCTATTTTCAGGATTTTAAGAATGACGATGATAATGTGCATAATCAGTGCATTCCATAAAATTATATGCGCACAAATCAACCTGTATCAATGTATCTGATTTATCTCTGTATAATCAATGTACTCATTAAAAATGTTTTGCCTGTTTCCACATCTGCCAGTCTAATTCTTTCACGCAAGTGTTTAGGAAGACATAAGTCCACTATTTATGATCCACGATCAGAGAAGTATGGAATATTTGTCAATAATAAACCAAAAAAGAAAATAATTCTTACATTTTTATTTTTAAATTTGGCGAGAAAATCTATCTATTTATACCATCAATAACCAAATGTGAGGGAGGCAACACAAAACGAGTACTGATATACCCCATGATAACATAAAAAAAATATTAAATACAAAACAATTACTTTTCAGGAGGAGCAAATTGCAAGGGAAAAAAAGGTGTAAGAAATTGAAAGAAAAAAATACTTCTTTTAAAAAAAGTGATTGGTTTCGTATACAGTTATTATTCTTAAGTTGACTCATTAACCTAATTTAGTTTTTAATTAACAAAATATATGGACAGTTATCATATTTTCCCCTTTAGTTTTGGATTGCATTCACTAAACTTTGCAAAACTGACCGCAACTGGGCTCCTAAAAGACACTATTGTTAAAACGCTTTAAGTAAACGCGTGCCGCCCAGGTACTTATAAGCCTTGAAGTTTGTACATCATGTTCTAAGTTTAGTTTGTAACAATTTCATTTTTTTTTAAATTCAATTAGCAATCAGAAATTTTCATTATCAATTAGAAATATCCCTTTGATAAAACCGCATAGTTTTCCGTTAAAAAAAAAAGTCATCAGTTCACCGAAAATGTGAGTAATAATGTTATCTCGGTTCTCACAATTTCACAATTAGTTTTCTGGGTTTTTTCTTTCTGTCTTTGTTTTTATTGGGTTTTTTTTCCTTGGGGTAAGAGTTCATATAAACTGATCTAAAGCTGTGAACTCAGAACTCGATAAGAGAAATAATGACGTCATAAAGTTTGTACAACACGCCTATTAAAGATAGCATTTTCGAGCAATATATACTGTCCTACATTAATTTGGTCACATTTGCAGACTTGCTTGGTTTGGTTTTGTCAGGTTTAACGCCATTTTTCAGCGCATGATATGATGTATATGGCGGCCTGTAATATGCTGAATAAATAACCACAACGACCCAATTAAAGCTACTGGCCAGCCTTTTCACATACCAACGCTTCTCGAGCGGAGTCTCTAACTCGGGTGCACAGAGGTGAGACGCGCGAGTGATCTGTAAACCCTTTGTCCCTCATTCATAAATACAGACTGCCTTCTAGCTACAATAATGTGGACTCAACGCGAGCGCGCGCGCGCGCGCGCGCGTGTGTGTGTGTGTGTGTGTGTGTGTGTGTGTGATTGTTCCCTGAACCTGCTCAGCGTTGTTGAGGCTACTATCTGATCTCATAACATTCAATGGAGCAAATAAAACTATTGCCAAGGACAACAAGATGAATGTATTCAAAGTCTACTACCTTAGTTTGTGTAATGATAAAGCTATTAAACCTCTTTCAGCTCGACTATATAGAATGTTTAAGCTGACCCTACCTTGTCTGCAATGACAGATAACACCCTATTCTCGTGGTAATTCGCTTTCAAAATAAGGCTTTTATGCCTTATTTGGATATCCTAAAGACTTGGTTCAATACTATGTTGGAGCCTCGAGTGACCGAGTGGTCTAAAGCGCGCTCCGTTACGGATCACTGGCATCTCACCTCTGTTTGCGTGGGTTCGAGTCTCAGGGCCATTGTGGGTATGCGAGAAAGCTTGCCAGTAGATTCTCGTGGGTCGATAGTTCTTTCTGGGAGTTTTCCTGGGTTCTTATTCCACCATTAATAGTGGCCGCCATGTCTAGCTATCATGTGCTGAAAATGGCGTTAAACACAACAACAACAACAACAACTGCAGCAGCAACATCAATACTTTGTTTATTTTCATGGCTTGCTAAGGTCACTCTAATATATGTCTTGACTGTAATTTAACAAAGCAAAATTCTTCATAAAAAAAGGTGCTGACATGTTGTTTTGCGCAAAATATCAAATTGCCCGTACTCTACTGGAGCACCTCAGTTGTTAGAACAAATCTTCCGTTTCGAAGATGCAGTGCGTAGTTTGTGTGCGTTTTCAAGCTCTTCGTTTTCGTTAGTAAATAAAACTTGCATGATGTTCACAATCGTATAATGTCCCAAACGAAATGAGCAGGGTTTGAAAAACACAGGAACTTTAAAGTCTGCAACTCGTCTCTGGAAAAGAAAAAAAAAACACTCGGACCACCTCGGTTTCTGCGAGACAAAAAAATGTGTCTTGAAGGTATGATCCATATGATTTATCTTGAAGTTCCGAATGTAAAACAGTCTAACCAAACAGCAAAAACACGACGATTTGTGTTTTCAAGAGGATGGGAGTGAGTTGAAGCTGGGCAGAGTCAGTTATCCAAATGGGACAGTACTGTGCGACTAATACACCATGTTACTGAAACGTGCTTTTAAAAAAAAGAGGAAAACTCGTGTCAATGTCAATCGTTTAATTAAAGAAAACCCAAGGACCTACAAAGAAACTTAATCCGTTTCTGAAGCGAGAGATAGATGTTGCACTATGGGTCCGTCGCCAGTGTAATGCTTAACCAGTCAACCCTGCTCATTCCATTTTCGGTTGTGGTTGTGAGGGAGAGTATATTTTTTAAGAAAATGTCCAGCCTCTAAATAGCTTGACAAATAGTATTGTTCATATTTAAAGGAAGTCAAACAACAAACTTATGCTAGAAAATTAATGCACCGTTTATGAGAAAGAAAAATATCTTTACCACCTCATCCCAACACCCACCCACCCATCCACCCCCAACATACCTATATAATGGTCGGTCACAAAAATATTGGTAGTACTTTTGGGGGCAACATAAATCATTCATCAATACCAGCACGATTTTGGGAGGCTGGCTTATCGGAAACGGTCACAAAGTCTACGCCTACATGATGTAATCTCTTAGTTTAAACATTTTCTAAAAGATGAATGCATGGAAAGGGTTAAATTGTATAGTGTTACAATGAGGAAGAAAGGGGAGATTACGGACATGTATAAGGAAAAACGATTTTTGTATTTAAAAAAAACAAAACAAAGGAAAAACAAAATGCAACAGCATAATGAAGCAACCTAATCCACACATACTCACTCAGTACGAGACAACAATAAAGCGTGTCTATTCCGGTACCCCATAACTGACTGTTAGGATTATACGATGGTTTGGGTTATACAGAGTCATTTGTTCGGTTTTTATTTCGGGAGAAGGGGCGGGTGGGGTGGGAGTGTTTTAATGATTGACTTTTAGCTTCAATTCGGATTTGGTGATTTACGGCACAGCAGCACAAGTAGGTTTTTTAGTACCGAGTCAATTGGATCAAAGTGCATTATTCAATGAGACTCCATGATAGCTGACTCAAGATGTTCCAGATATAGGATTCGAACCCTTTCGCGAATCCAGCACGATAACGACGGAGTCACAGCAACTCTTTGATAGTGAAAGCTTGTATGCGAAAAGTTTTAATGCATTGGCCTTACTAAAAAATATCCCCATTGCGTGTATATACGATGATAAATTACCGCAATACACGAGAGAGAAAAAAAAACTTTGGCTATTGCCATGTTGATCATTGGTTTTCAGAGACAAAATGTATGTTCATATACTATCTCTCCTATAAATTAATTTAATCCAAAGACAATGCTTTTGTTCTAAAAAACTAAAGGGGTGTGTCATCCATTCAAGTTCTCTCCTTTTCTAAAAACACCCACTTTTGCACATCTACCGTAACTGCTAATACCTAACCAAACTGATTGGAACCCAGTCAATATAAAGAAATAATTTACATTTCATATTGTTGATGGTGTTCCAGCAAAATTTTCCTGCTTAAGCGCAGAAAAATGTCTCCATATATGAATTTGTTTGTTCAAACCACACCCTCCGAAAATGTCTACCTGGGTATACTATAATGTACAGTACATGCATATATTTTTTTCCCGAGAAGGTATATCAGGAAGTTTTAAACATAGATATACCTAAACAATAATAATCTGTCATATTCAATATTTTAGTCACGCTCAACTGCACAGTCATCTTTAACCGTCTATTTATTCTCTTACGTGACATAAATAATTTTTATCAGTTGATCTTGTAATGCACCAATTGGAATATATGGGTTTTACGTAAGATGACTCACTAGTACGATGGGAAATTCAGTAATCAACATGTATGCTTAAAATGTATTTCGTATCTACATCGGTAAACACGGCCGGATAAGTGGTACCTACCTGAATTGGTTCATCAAATTTTCATTTATGATCTAGAGAACATTAATAAACGTCGTGTTCCGCAGCCTGTATATCCACGTAGTTCTTTACAACCGACGTCACATCCAACCATGAATTAGAACTGCTTGAATTTGATAAACGCGTTGCCTACTTTTAAACACAATACATATAGTATGTTAGATTCAGACACGTTTGTTATGTATATCTATTTTCCAACAGGTAGAGTTAGTCGCACATCGTACTAGGCCGTAACACAGTGTGGTGTTATGTTCTCTGTGCATTGAATCTAGTATACATGATCGCTGGGACAATGAAATACCTTTTCCCAAGCCCGCTGGACTTCAACATACCGCTTATGTCGACAGTTGACATATATTTAATTTACGAAATGGTTATTATAGAAAATCTGTTTTTAGGAACTCAGGCGTAGATCGTTGAAACGTTACCGGGGCGTTAAACGCTGTATATAGAATATTATTTATAATTGAAACTATTACCATTATATAGCAGCATTTATATTTGACATTTAAGTCTCGTGTTAAAACTGTGTATTATGATTATATGAATGGACTAAAGAAAATTGATATAAGAGTGGTAAGTCTACATCTGATTATTTCTGTATGTCATTGCTACATAAACAAGAAACAGGAAGCTAAACTTATAAACTGAATAACTGTTGATGCTCCTACCTAGTAAAGGTCATTTGCCTGATATCGTTAATGGAAAGCGAGACTTATGTTTGTTTGTTTGTTTCTTTGTTTCATTAGGATTTTTTAACGTAACTTTAAAAAAATTTAAGTCTGCAGTGATGCAGTTCATAGTGATGTCTAGCACTGGGGCATTATGCCGCAGACATGTAGCATGATATCCCATCCAGTAACATTATCCTGACACCAGTCCTAATACTAACCTCTTAATGCTGAGCGTCAAGCGAGACAGCTGTTAGTACCATTTTTGTAAGTCTTTGGTATGACTATGACAGGGATCGAACCCACGACCTTCCGCTTCCGATGCGGACTCTCTAACCACTAGACTTATGTGCATACATCGTACCTTAATACCAATCGTAGACTATCAATAGAACAACAGCCTATTTAGATTTGTTTCTTTGAGATCAATTGTTCTAAATGCGTGAGAAAAAAATTAAAGCTAAATAATTAAAAAAATTTCACGTGATGAATAGATTCTAGATATTTCAACATCTCGACATGAATCATCGAAATGAATGCGCAAAATTACAGGATTAAAATTAAACACCTAAAAAACATAATGACCTCTATATGAAAGAAAATGTATCTAGTTACATTCTAATTGTCAATCATTTGTTTTAAAATTAACATCCACCAGTTTTGCTGGTGATATCCAATTTGATGGGGGAAAAGCATAAAAATGATCCGTAATTCGGGAATAAACTCTGCATTAAGAGGAAATCAATAAGGAATTTGAAAAAGTAAAAGTATGAATACACTTTCTAGCATTATGTAAAGTGGACATGAATGCCCCATTCTAAAAGTTCTATTAGGGCCAATATGCGGTAAAACTGCCCACTTTCTTCAGACAAACATATCCACCCCACGCCACCGCCATACACTTGTTGTTACGGTGAAGCTGATTAATGTATAACTCTCAAGCTGAACTTAGACGGACAAAACATATGTGATGGACTCTGTATGTATGTTAAATTGTGAATCTTGACAGTCAACACGTCTGTGATAGAATTTGCATGTCTGTCAAATGTGAACCTAGGTGGCCATCCATTCAGTACGTACGCAAAAAATCAGACAAAGCCCCCCCCCCCCGGTTCACATGCCTACATTCCACCTCCACGCCCCAATACACCCCCACTTGCGTACGTACGCTTGACGCCCCTCCCCCCCCCCCCCATCCTCCACAATTCTATTGAACGGCCTATAATTAATCTACGCAAAAACGATCGAATATTAATAAAATTAACGTGTTTAATAAAACAGATAGTCCACTGACATTCAAAGTCTGGCTGCATCGAAGAAATAAGCTGCGTAACTTTAAACGTTTGTTTAGTGTCAGCTAAAATTCAAACGCCGACTGAACCCAGTCGAACAGGTTACGTACTAGACAAGTTATTATCGACGTTTCACTCTCCCCCCGTTTTCAATGCGTACGTACATTATCAGTAGACACACACACCCCACTCGCAAGAGTATGCATAGTGTCCCCCCCCCTTCCATATGTACGTACTAAATGGACGGCCCCTAGATGGACAAAACATCTGTGATAGAATATGCATGTCTGTCAAATACTGAAACTCGTCGGACAAAACGTTTGTGATGGAATCTGCACGTCTGTCAAATCGGTTTTGTGATATACTCTGGCATTGGTATGGCTACTTTCTGACGTATGGGCGCATAGAGAATGACTATGCTGGATAACGTTTACATTATTTACATGCTAACGTTCGCAGTTACATCAGGGACGTCATTTCAACTTTTTTTTTTTTTTTGGGGGGGGGGCACAAAGCTTAACGGGCTTGTGAAATTTCGTGTATAGGCTACAGCAATTTTACAGCACATCCCCCCCCCCCGCCAACTCCCCCCCCCCCCCAAATGACGTCTCTGAATTACATGGACTTGATAATCGCATCAATGATATCAGTGATACTACTTGTATGTGTGTAAATACGACAGTTCTGGGCTCTACTATTTTTTAAAATATATTTTTAACGCTAATACTAGTATGAGATCAGTGCAATGTAATTCCAACAGTAAGTACAGTTTATTTTGTATATACGATCTGAGAAACTTTTTTCACTTCTGTCAGCTTTATATTTTTCTGTACAAAATAGTATGGTGTTCGACGGGGACGTAATTTGGGAGGAGTGTAGGGGGTAAAATTGCTGTAGCCTACATACGAAATTGAACAAGCCGGTCAAGCTTTGCCACCGCATCCCCACCCCCTCTTGAAAAAGAGAAAAAAACTGAAATGACGTTCGCGTTCCAGGGGTTCTAGTGGTTTATTAATATATCGGTTAAGTATCCTTCTGTTGTTTTTCAGTGATAGAACCCAGCTCTGGTACGGACAACTATATTAAAGTATTAGTTAGGTATCCTTCTAGTACTAACTGGGATATAACCTAAGCGCGCGCGCGTGTGTGTGTGATTTTGATTTTTTTAACATACCTTGAAAAAAAATTCAATCTTAAAATTGCGTGCCGTACTGCTGTTAACTTTATAACTTGTGCATAACGAAGTCGTATGAACAATGTTCTTTTGCATAACAGGGCCCAGCAACGTGGAACGAATTACCCATTGAAATTAGACACAAAGAACATACCTTTCTCGGATGCAAGAACAAACTTAAAGACCTAATAATGTTTCCTACCTTAAATATTTACATCAATTTTTATGTGTTTTTTTTTTTTAATTTCATGGTGTTTGTTTCGCTCCTTACCCGCTTCCCCTAACCCGATCCTTATACATAATGCAATTATAAAACTATTCAGGGAGAAAGAAACTCATGTTATGATTTCATCACAGGCAACAGAGACACTTTCGCATTAATTAGATCAGAAACCCACGTTTTATCAGTTTATCACGCTGATATAACTAATCTAGTCTACACACAGTGGTAAAACCGATAACTAATCAAGATAGTTAAAATAAGAAATACAAATTCTTATGAATCAATGATTATAAATGGCATATCTATAATCAATGACTGAGTAACGTTTATGGCTTTAAAGGACTGTGTGTGTGTGTGTGTGTGTATGTATGTATGTGTGGATGGGGTGGGGTGGGGTCAGATGGGGTTGGGTGGGGTGTGATTTGGATTTTAAAGTAGCTTTAACAATTTTTCTGTCATATCGCTACGATGTCTGCATTGTGGCAATTTATGGTCATGTCTAGCACTGGGGCATCATACCGCAGACACATAGCATGATGTCCCACCCAGTGACATTATCCTGACACCAGGCCGATCAGTCCTAACACTAACCTCTTAATGCTGAGCGCGTAGAGAAACAGTGGTTAGCACCATTTTTATAAATATTTGGTATGACTCGGTCGGTGTTCAAACCCGTGACCTCCCGCATCCAATTATGACGCTTTAACCACTTTTTGTGAATAATAACCTTTAAAAACGGCAATGTTGATCCAGTTATAAGAGATTTTTCAAGACCACGCTCTTGCTAACATTATTCTTACCGTCTGTATTTTTTATAATGTTCGTTTATAATGTTCTAACTCCATCGAAAGTATGCGGCCCAGGCTTACCGCATCCAAATTACTTAAAACAAACGACAATCGATTAAGACGCAACTGTTCTACATTTGTAATCTCTTATTGCAAACTTAAGTTTTCCAAGATATCTGAAAATAAAGTAATGTGCATTAGAAAGTTTTAACAACCGCTGTCTTACATTATTGTCCTGTATCTTTAATATTGTATTTTATCTTAAGTGCCTGCGAAGTGCGTCTATAAATAGCTACAATACTATATCGTGCAGCATGACACAATTTCACACAATCAGTCAGTTTTTCACCCGGTACGCATATTTTTGATACAATTTGTTTCTCGCTAGATCAAGGATATTAGTTTAGTCCCGTTTTCTATTATAATGGAATGGCTTTCAATCAAGCCTGCCATAATGGATTGAGACCAATACTAAAACTATTGGATTTTATGACATTTATTATTATGGTAAGAAAAAAAGAGGTCTATTATAAATTCAAAATACTTTGATATCCGTCGAATCAACCCATGGGTCCGTGTTTGTACCATTATTATTTTTACTCTTCATCAATGAAATTGATCCAGTTTTCATGGCATCCTTTTCGTACTTGTTTTATCTGCATTGTTATATATATATATATATATATATATATATATATATATATATATATATATATATATATATATATATATATATATATATATATATATATATATATATAGATATATATATATAGATATATATATATGTATATATATATATATGTATATATATATATATATATAGATATATATATATATATATATATATATATATATATGTATATATATATATGTATATATATATATATATATATATGTATATATATATATATATATATATATATATATATATATATATATATATATATATATATATATATATATATATATATATATATATATATATGTTTTCGTATATGCTATGTGTTGCTCATATCTTCTTACTTCCATCTCTATAGTCCAAGGGATGCTAGTAAGTTTTTCTTTAAAAGCTGGAATATTCTTTATATCCATGGTTATTAAATATATTTGAAAACAACCACAGCTGCCATTTACTGTTGTGCGTTGTCAGATACTTCCAGTTATGAAAGCTTTTATTCGGTTCATTTTCTGTTGCATACAAAATAAACAAACATACGTTCCATCCTACTCAATACGGCACAGGTGTTAATATCGATGATAATTGTGTTAATATCGATGATAACTGTGTTAATATCGATGATAACTGTGTTAATATCGATGATAACTGCTCATTGATTACTGATAACTTATACCGTCTTGGATCGGCACTCAGACTATATTCCTGACTAGCGATGTGTCTGTAGCATGAAGAAAAACAAAGACCTATTTTTATAGCTTTTCTTTAGTCCATGAAATTGTACAGCCAGTTTGTAAAGTGTTATTGTCGGGCGAAAGTAAGTCTTTCCTGAATCCATTCAACACATCACCTCCTTAACTCACTGCATTAAATGAGATCTCAGTTACATTCTAAAATGTTGCAGTTTCTCTTGGATTTATCAAGATCGGTTCTTGTTATTTGCATGATATCAAGCTGATAGATAACAAGTTCATGGTTCATTGAATCCATTTGTTTTCCCTTTATCAGCTTAATCTTTTATGGTTGACAGGCAATAGTTCCATGTAATCGTTGAATTATACTGTTTGGTGTACATTTGAAACTCTGTCTCTGTCTCTGTCTCTCTGTGTCTGTCTGTCTATCTCTCTCTGTGTATGTATGTATGTATGTATGTATGTATGTATGTATGTATGTATGTATGTATGTATGTATGTATGTATGTATGTATGTATGTATGTATGTATGTATGTATGTATGTATGTATGTATGTATGTATGTATGTATGCATGCATGCATGCATGCATGCATGCATGTATGTATGTATGTATGTATGACTGACTGACTGACTGACTGTATCGTTAATAAGCCGTTAGTGTTCCCTTTGCTGACATGTAATTTCTCAGCGAGTAGAAAATTCCAAATGTCAACATTCAGCTGCTATATTTAAATCATTCAGTCACAAGAGACAATGTTTTCATTTCTGATGCTGCAAGATTTTGTTGACAGATTTGGCCTGAAATAGTTACACAAAAATGCACAACAGAAAGAGACCAACATATTGGATGACGAGACCTCTTAGAAAGCTGTTGTACGTTTAATTTGAAGAAGGGCGAGAATTTATAAAGTGGACGGTTGTACATGGCCGTCGTAAGGGGCGGGCGATACTACCGATTGCCGCCCAGAGCTGAAGACCAGGGCGCCGTTTTGTCCAGCGGTTCAATATTCATAATAACACTACAATGTCATTGCGCTTGTCAAACTTTTCAATTTTCTCCAAAGCAAAGCAGATATCAAATATATATATATATATATATATATATATATATATATATATATATATATATATATATATATATATATATATATATATATATATATATATATATATATATATATATATATATATACAGCTGAAACTAAAACATTGATTCAATTACGCGCTCCCATACAGTCTTTGTATGTGAGCAGTGTCCGTTTACCTGCATTTTCCGGACAAACATGTATTTTGCTGGAAGATCGTTTTAGTGATGAACTTTATTAATACAATATACTGTTATATGTGAGTCGAAAACGGCCTCCTCGAATGGAAAAGTGCCCGACAATTTCAATGTGGAAAAATGGGAGAGTATTCTAACTCATTCTAGTAACTCAACGGTTCTTTGGTATAATATAAAAACAGCGCGGTCTGCAAAACATCTCTCTCTTATGCACCCGCACACTGCACATTTTTAACTATGGAAAAAATAATAGCACCATGCAATTTCAGCAAAGCAATGAAAGAAATGTATATCAAATCTTACCTGCTTCTTGAAAAGTAGTTTGAAGCCTCCAAAAGAACAATAATGCAAGAAACTACCTGCGTTATTTACAGTATGTATCCTACAGTTCTTCACGTGCTGTAAAACGCCACACACAATACATACCGGCTTTTAAGTATATATACACACTTCATGGGAAAGTACAAGTTTCTATACTTTCCTAATTCAGTCGTTAAAAGTTTGGTAAAGGAAAATGCAACAAAGAGAGTCTTTGGACTTGACAAAAATTCACACAAGAAATTTCATCTTTGAGTATAACTAGTTTGTTTTCACGAATAAGCCACAATCATTGAAAATGTGGGAAACAGTATGGCGCCTTCGTCACTTCAAACAGGATGCGAATACGTCTTTAAAGTGTAAGACTCGCCTTCATCAGTATTTGCATAGTATACTGAACAGTCGATGTCGTGTTTTTACTATATCCGGACTTTGCGGATATATCTGATCGGTATTGTCAATCCGTTTGTCCGTCAGTATGTTAGTCTGGCTGCCGGTACTGCTTGTGATCTGTACTCAGCTTACACAGAGAGAGAGAGAGAGAGAGAGAGAGAGAGAGAGAGAGAGAGAGAGAGAGAGAGAGAGAGAGAGATTGGAAATTTCTTTACTTATGCGGTATTCCAAGGATATACATTCAGTTTTGGTACAAGTTTCTATACTTTCCTAATTCAGTCGTTTAAAGTTTGGTAAAGGAAAATGCAACAAAGAGAGTCTTTGGACTTGACAAAAATTCACACAAGAAATTTCATCTTTGAGTATAACTAGTTTGTTTTCACGAATAAGCCACAATCATTGAAAATGTGGGAAACAGTATGGCGCCTTCGTCACTTCAAACAGGATGCGAATACGTCTTTAAAGTGTAAGACTCGCCTTTATCAGTATTTGCATAGTATACTGAACAGTCGATGTCGTGTTTTTACTATATCCGGACTTTGCGGATATATCTGATCGGTATTGTCAATCCGTTTGTCCGTCAGTATGTTAGTCTGGCTGCCGGTACTGCTTGTGATCTGTACTCAGCTTACACAGAGAGAGAGAGAGAGAGAGAGAGAGAGAGAGAGAGAGAGAGAGAGAGAGAGAGAGAGAGAGAGAGAGAGAGAGAGAGATTGGAAATTTCTTTACTTATGCGGTATTCCAAGGATATACATTCAGTTTTGGTTATATATACACTAACGGTGTATATATTTCAGCACAATATAGGCAATACATGGCGGCCAGTATTGATGGTGGTGGAAGAACCCGGAAAACCCCGGAAAGAACCACCGACCCACTGGCAAGCTTTCTCACATACCCACATTGGCCGAATCTGAGACTCGAACCCACGCAGACAGAGGTGTGATCCGTAACGGAAAGCGCTTTAGACCACTCGGCCACTCGGGGCCCCCTCTTAACAATGTTAACTGCCACTTGAACTGCTATTACGCATGTGTATCATTTGTTAAACCTTCGACGCATATAACGTATACCGTACAGTATAAAAGTATACGTTGTTAACGCCTGAGAGCCTTAACAGTGCTAACAATTTAAAGCCTTGAAGGCTTTAACAATATAGAGATCGGGTGGCCAGCATGGGAATTCTAGAAAAGAGTGATGATAAACTAGGGTATAAATTGGATTTGAAAGGCCATGATTGATCTATGGTTAAAAGCAAAATTGGAGTAAAAACAAACTTTTGAGAACTTATATTGTTTAAACTGAAGAAAACAACAACAACAAAGCAAACAGGGGCCCCGAGTAGCCGAGTGGTCTATAGCGCTCTCCGTTACCTATCACTACCATCTCACCTCTGCTTGCGTAGATTCGAGTCTCAAATTCGGCCATTGTGGGCATGTGAGAAAACTTGCCAGTAGCTTCTCGTGGGTCGGTGGTTCTTTCCGGAGAATTTCCCGGGTTCTTCTTCCACCATTAATACTGGCCGCCATGTATAGCCTATCGGGTACTGAAAATATGGCGTGAAACACTACTACTACAAAGCAAACAGAGATAGTGTGTCATTTTTTGAATTTTAGTCCTTTTACAGATTTGACTCTAATTAGTACCAGATTCTTTAGTTGCGGATTTGAAAACAGATGTTGACAAAGCACATGACATGGGATATACTGTTTTCTCCGCAGACAAGCTGTTATCAAGAATACATACATTTAGGCTGGCACTTGAATCTTTACAAATTGTTATTGTAATTTTAATCATGATGTTTAACTTTGTTTAAGTTTACTACGCGAGTTAAATTAATACCATGAGTCTTGAAGAGATGGGAATGCAATATTACCACTACTACTACTACTACTACTACTACTACTACTACTACTACTACTACTACTGGGGCCCTGAGTGGCCGAGTGGTCTAAAGCGCTCTCCGTGACGGATCACTGCCACCTCACCTCTGTCTGCGTGGGTTCGAGTCTCGGATTCGGCCAACGTGGGAGTGTGAGAAAGCTTGCCAGAAGCTGTTTGTGGGTCGGTGGTTCTTTCGGGGGTGGGGGGTGGGGTCCCGGGTTCTTTCTATACCATTAATACTGGTCGCCATGTATAGCCTATCGTGTGCTGAAAAATGGCGTTAAGCCCTACAACAACAACAACAACAACAACTACTACTAATGAGAATAATAAAAATAATAAGGTGTGTAGTTTGGATTTATAACGTAGCTTTAATAATGTTTTAGTCATATCGCTGCAGTGTTGCTTGTCGCACCCACTGACACTAACGAGGCCGACCACTACTACTACTACTACTGCTACTACTACTACTACTACTAATAATAATAATAATAATACCAATCATAATAATGATAATAATAATAATAATAATAATAATAATAATAATAATAATAATAATAATAATAATTATACACAGTTGTTTTTGTCATAGACTTCTTTTTCATCATCATCAACGTCATCGTCGTTCTTTTCTTTTTGTACAAATGCTATAAAAATAATCTCCCCCTACCCCTCCCTTCACAAAGAAACTACACAGACAAAAACGTTCTTAAAAAGCATGGTGTGCAATTTCGGAATCCTTCACTGATATCAGCGCATGTTTGCTTTTCTGCAAGTGTTTGCTCTGTTTGAGCTAGCATTAAACGCAATTAAAATAATTTTATCGTTTTACAATATCATATAATACTTCATATCAACTCGTGATCGTAGTGTACATTCTAAACTGCTTATGTTTGCAGTTTGCAAATACCAGGGCATGGATTGTCTTAGCAATGAAAGTTCAAGTGTGTCAGATGACCCAGGTTAGGGGCCCCGAGTGGCCGAGTGGTCTAAAGCGCTCTCCGTTAATGATCACAGCCATCTCACCTCTGTCTGCGTGAGTTCGAGTCTAAGATTCGGCTAATTTAGTTATGTGAGAAAGCTTGCTAGTAGCTTCTCGTGGGTTGGTAGTTCTTTCCGGGGGTTTTCCCGGGTTCTTCCTCCACCAATAATACTGCACGCCATGTATAGCCTATCGTGTGCTGAAAAAATGGTGTTAAACCCAACAACAACAACAACAACATGACCCAGGTTAGGTCAAACATAATTTATTAATATTAGAATCAATGTTTTTGCTCTACTTTGCCCTCATTTCAATCTCTATATGTACTTCATTCAAAATTCTCAGATATAAGTATAATGTACACGTTGAGCATCATCACGAGATAGCTGGAGAGAAAATTTGTCATTTGCAAATAATTTATTGCCCTCATAATTGATTTTATCTTCTCTTGAATGGTTGACTGATTGTGCAAAGTCATTGCAATTATGAATTATGATCACCAAAGTAGAAGGTATTTGTTTCGTTCTGTACATAAAATATTTAACCAGAAGACAAAATGGAAAAAATGGAATAAGTCATTTGATTTGAGTGCTGCAATCTTCACTTCTGTGCAAAAAACGGCAACAATTTTGTTCCGTCATCCTGTTATTTTTCTCTCCTTCCATCTGGTTCTTTTTCAATCTCTCCCTCCCTCCCCCCCCCCCCCCCCACCCACCTAATGACGTATTATTCATTCTTCTCGAAAGTGTTATAATGAAAGTCCACAGGTGCTGGCAATATTTTGTCATTCTTGGAATTAATGGTTTGGCATAATTGAAGACGAAAAAGTAGTCGAATTGTCCAGGAAAGAATCTTTCAAAACGCATCTTTCTTACTAATTTTTTGTTGTTGTTGTCTTTCAATTTTCACACCATGTCCTTGAATTATAGTTGCTTTGCAAATCCCCAAAACACAATATATTTTAAAGATACTATTGCTGCGAAGAAATGTCATGTAACTAGTATACAAATGGATATTACAGGAGACCACTACAGAAACTGCACAATCATTTAAGTGATAAATAAACAAATAACAACATCGAACAGTTATACTTCCAATAATAGCTATATCTATACTTCCAATAATAGCTATGTCTATACTTCCAATAATAGCTATGTCTATACTTCCAATAATAACTATGTCTATACTTCCAATAATAGCTATGTCTATACTATTCTAAAATTGCTTGACCTTTCATATGTAAACCTTTTGAAAGAAAGAACAAATACTCGGTTAAATGCTGATTTATTTTGTTTAAGCATAAAAAAGATCAATTCAGTATCCTAATAAAATGTGTATTACTTAACTTTAATCGTCAATAATAACCGTATCTCAAAACACACTCAAATAAAGCAAAATCTTCTTGACGTTTAAGAGAAAGAATTATATTCTGAAATGTCTCAGTAAACAATAATATATTTCATTCAATATGATAGCATTGAAATGAGCAGCATCAGCCCAAAAGCACGATGATTAAAACAGTGAAATACTAAGAAGGAACAAATGATGTATATGATGTAGGTAAACACATTATTTTTTACATCACACGTTGAAAATCTTGCCATTTTATTGCGATGATAAGATGTACCGGTAATTAATGGAAATAAATAAAAAAAAAGTTCAATTAAAGAACGTATTGACTCGGCACTGGGATCAGGTCACTAATTAATTTTCCATAATAACTTTAATCGATTAAAGAAAATAAAAAATTCGCTCGAGACTGGCATACAATCACATGTGATTTCAGCCATTACAGTTAAATTATTATTTCATCCTTGAATAAACCCAGATGTCCACTAGCGACGTCTTCGTTTGCATCAGATGACAGGCTCGAAATCAAGAGTTCATATGCTATGCTATTAAATAAAGTATATCCTTATAAAGTAAATAGTTTGGTGGTCTATGATGCATAGACTGAAGTTTATAAACATTAATGATGCAAAAAATGAAGGAAAAAAATTCCATTCACTAAACAATAGATGCATCTTAAACTATCGAATAATTTAATTATCCCCTCCCTTCTTTCCTGGCGCAGTAGACGGGTTCTCTGGCTATACAATAATTAATAGTGTGAGACCTATATGAAGCTGGCGTAGCCGAGTAAACCACATAAAAGACAAAATTATGCATAAATCTGAAATCATTGATACCTTCTCAAAGGATTGAGAAATCTTGCAAATTGCTTAAAATATAAGTTCTGTTTGTCGATGCTCACCCTGCTGGTCTGCTGGTAACAACGAAAGGTGCTTTATCAAACTTAACACATTATTTGAATGTCTTTATAAAACTTAAAATGACAGAACACTATATATGACATTTTTATTGCGATCACTAAATCCCGGTTTCTTGCATATCATCATGTTGTTGGAGAAAGATTGGGCGTGATTAAAATAGAATAGTGTGCCGACTTGAATGGATGCTTAAATGAACAGTGTACCTACACGTTCTACGGGTAAGAGATAACGTGTATGACGAGTAGCATTTAGATATTGATACATGCATGCTTCTGAGAAATATAACAATGGACGCATACGTTGTCAACGTATTCTAAAGTAAAACCCCAAATCGGAGAGGAAATGCATGGCACTTTAAAGGAAATCTTCAAAATGTTAAAGCCGGAAATGATAACGATTGATGAACGAAAGGAGTTTACACCAACGAACAATTAAGTAACTAGTTCACAAGAAAGCATCTGAACTGGAAGAACACGACCCCACCTTTAACGAAAAATGCAGCGATTGGCTGTATGTTTAATCCAAGCAAACTGAGCAATACAATAATACTCACCACACTCCGATAGACATGACTTCGGTTGCATAACTCAAGAAAGCAGATCAAGATGCCGGACCAATATGTTTAGTGTTTCAATAGACAACATATTTGGAACGTCTAAATTTAAAGTTACTTAAATAGTTCGATGTTCTAAAAATAGTTGTAGAGGGATACAATGCTACCTTACTGAGCAACTATTTAAAACCAAACAAGTAAAATTAGCTCTTCAGCATGTATACATACTAGAAGACTTGAAGTGGATGGATATAGATGGTATTTGAACAAGCGTCATTTTTACTTTGCAGGGAATATGACATTTACAAAATATTTAAGACTTCAAAGACCAAAAATTAAAATTTATTTAATTGTTTTAATGAAAGATTGAGACAATAAGATTTGATGAACAGACTTTAATCAAGCTGATTGATAATTTTACTCTTAATGCTTTTACTCACAAAAAGATTATGTAAAACGTGAAAAACCAACACGACATAATCGTAAGTAGTTACACCACTAACATAATATTATATCCTTTCTTTCTGGTCACTATAAATATTTTTCCCTCAGAAAGAATGCTTAAAGAAACTGTATCAGCCATAATCAGTCTCGTCCTATAAACGCATTTGTTTTTCATCTGTCTGTTGAAACATTCCTTCCTTCCATGACCAAGGCCGACAAAGGGGGGGGGGGGGTTACTGGACCGAAGAACACTCTTTAATTGTATAAAAGATAAATAGGTTTGAGCAAGAACTAAGAGAGGCTCGGGTGTTTCTTACCTCAGTGTCCGTGATCGCTCTCTATGACCCTGTCCATCATGACATCTATATAAATTTAAATCCACCATAAACTGGTTTAGTTAATTTTATATTCTTAATTCTCATGTTGACTAACACGAATGAATTTAGTTGTGCCATGACTTTTGTTTTTAATTTTTTTAAATATTAATTTATATTTTTGCATCTCTCTTCCAATCAAGTGTTTTGCGTGCACGAGAGATTAGGTGTTTAAAAAAAAACAGATATATTAAAGTGTCTTGCTTTGAATGCCTGCTTAAGTAGTCGAATTAACTTCGGTCGCCGAGTATATTTTATCTGCATTATTGTACCTACCAGGCTACCACCGTGACTGTATAAGTTTCACCGTGAAAAATTGCCAGACATTATTTTGTTTTTGCTGCACTGCACATGCGCTAGTGCACTTTATATTTTATTTGTAATTTAGTGTTGTCGTATTTCTACAATTTATTAACTCCAATTATTTTAGTAACATGATATCAATATCGCGATAGAAAGGGTTGTCACACAATAGAGTGCAACGAGAATGATGAAATATTTTTTTCAGTACAATCATTCACATGTATTGTAGTGGGAAAAGAGTGCGCAAAAACAACAGGCGCAGTCGTAATAAAAACCACATAGTCGTGGCTCTACGTATTTATACATGATTGGTATATGATATTCCATATTAACCTCTGGAAATATCTGTGGTTTGACACATCTGGCGTTTGTGACCGATCACACACACTAATGTGCTTTAGGGATATGTCGTTCATTGTATGTGTCGTATATGTTAGGCTGATTACAATGTTAAACGAGTTATAACAACACGGCAAATTTATTTAATGTTTTATACATACAAATCTGTTGTCCTGGTATTTAATTTAAATTAAAAAGAAAATCTAAAGTCTTTTGGAGAGTGGTATAAAACTGACTGATGCTAAAATTAAAATAATTTTACTTGCCTTTAAAATGTTCAGTCGTCCAATTTTATATTTTTATTTTTTACAATACACTAGTGAAGTTAGTTTATTCGAACTTCAGACTTGTTTAATGAAAACGAGCGTTGATTATTGCCTCAGCTTTAGACACAAGAACAATATTAATACATTAAACCCTGTCTTACGCGAATACTATAGAGACAGGACAATATCTTCGAAACAAATGATGGTTAAAATTAGAGATGGTTTGGTTATTTTTCAAGCTGACTTTACTTTATCTAAAAAGAGATCTATTTGTTAGGTTTTGAAGGTGACAGGTTTCACGTGACTAACATTCCATTGAATATTGAATGTCAAAGAGAATATTTATTACATACACCTGTTATGACTTCCTTATAGCAAGTAAATATTAATACATGACTAAGTGACGACATGTATGCAGGTGTATGCACTGAGACACAGTACTGGTATTGTGCTGGAGACTCGTCTGTCGATAATCTATCTTAGCGAAAAGTTCTATCTCGTCAGCCGTCCATATCGGCTACTCAATGCAATAATTGTGTGAACATATGAAGCCTATGTCATTGGCTTTGACCCAAACCATGCGCCGTATCTACGTCAGCTACTTAGTTGTTTACCACTTGTCGTTCCAGGATGTAATTAGTACATGTAATTTCAAGGATCAATTCTCTCTCTCTCTCTCTCTCTCTCTCTCTCTCTCTCTCTCTCTCTCTCTCTCTCTCTCTCTCTCTCTCTCTCTCTCTCTCTCTCTCTCTCTCTCATTGTTATACTCAATACTGTAATCACTTATCAAAATGCCGTCCTTGCTGCCTCCATTGGGGTATTCCTATTTATTTTCTTTCATTCTGTCTCTCTCAGTCTTTGTTAAAGACATAGTATACAGTATACATCAATTATTTATACCCAACGGTGTTCAAAGAGCTATCCATAGAAGGGACCACTTCCTTCCAGATATATTAGATGTTACTGATGTACAGTTTGCTAGTTTTTGCTATTATTGTATATCCCTCCTTTCCATTCCACCTTGCTTTACTTGATTTTTTACACCTTATACGTAATCTCTTAACACGAAATTGGTTAAAGAGTATTTAAGTTATTAATAATTATTCGAGGGTTGGATTACTGCATTAACCAGCACAAAATCACCGTCGTTAGTGTACCACGTTTCTCTAAGAACCACAATTACCGCATTTTGCTATTTCCATTTAATTTAGATGCGAGATTTCTTATCACGATAATATGGTATTTCAGTAATAAGGAATAGGAGAGTTTTGGATCACGTGTCGAAAAATCCAGTTGTACGAAAAATTATCATTTAGTAAGGTTCAGTAAGTCAGTGGTCAGTACCCTACAAACGGGAGGGGTTGGCTGAGCGGGCCAGATTGATGCGGGCTCCAGAGGTCTTGGGACGCCGAAGCCACGAGCGAGATTCAGAGGCACCAAAACCACGGACACCCTTTATACAAAAAAAGTCTTAGAAACAGTTGTTCTTACCCAACATGTATCTCATCTGAATTCAAGCAATCTTTGTAGCAATGCATATCGGCCTTGCCAAAGTACTAAACTTCTCTTCTAAAAGTAGTTAATGGCATTCTCTCTGCTTTGGATATTGGAAAGATTACAGTCATAGCTCATCCTCTTTAATAAATCTGCAGCAGTGTACACAATAGATCATGATAAATTACTTCACTGACCCCAGCATGTATGTGGTGTTCATGATACAGCCTTAATGTGGTTCAAGTCCTACTTGGTCAACAGGACACAAATTGTGTCCGCAAATGGAATACACTTCAGTCCAGTTGATCTATGTTTTGTTTTTTTGGGGGGGGTTAAATTTATTTACAGGGGTTCATTCTGGGACCTGTTCGCTTAATTCTATACACTTACCGCTCTCAAGTGTCATAGATCATCATCCAGTGTCTCACCAATTGTATGCTGACGACACCCAAATATACAACTATACCCACCCAACTGAAGTTGATGCTACCATACAAGGTGTAGAGAGGTGCAATTCTGATGTGAAATTATGGATGACATGTAACAAGCTGCAGTTGGATGATGATAAAACTGAGGCTATTCTGATTACAACACAAAGACTTTCTCATTCACATCCTTTACCGCAAACAATAAATATCAGCAACACCAACATTAAATTCTCATAGTACGGAACCTAGGTGTTACTCTGGACAGTACTCTCACACTGCACCAATGTATCATGAACATATGTAAGGCTTCATATCTTGAGCTGAGACGTATCAGCTCCATTCGCAAATATCTTTTAGTTGATACCACTAAAGTATTTTCAAGACTGGACTATTGTTACTCAGTTCTGCCTGGTTCGTCTCAATATCTACTACAGAAACTTCAAAAAGTTTTTTTTTTTAAAACACAGCTGATCGGATAATCCTTAGAGTACCACGATCAGAGCACACCCCGCTGCTCTGTACCCTGCACTTCGATCCAGAATCAAACAAAATTTTAGTTTTCTCTGTGCTACGTTTCTCTAACGGACTCCACTCCATCATGCCTGTCCGACCTCACCCATGTGTACACATCAGCAATATACTTACGCCCCTCTTCTGACAATCGTACACTCAATATTCCCACTATGAAAACGAAGTCATATGGACAACTTTCTTTTGCATATCAGGGCCCAGCAACGTGGAACGAATTGTTCACTGAACTTAGACACAAGAACACAGTGATCACATTCAAGAGTGCTCTTAAAACTCACCTATTTTGACTGCAAGAAAAAAACTTAAAGACCTAATAATGTTTCCTACCTTAAATATTTTCAGCATGTTTTATATTTTCTAATTTCATGGTGTTTTTATGTTGTTGTAATCATATCATTGTATGTTTTTATTTATTTAATAGGCGTTTTCTAATGTTGTAAAGCGCTTAGAGCTTCTAGAGATTAGGTGCTATGCAACGTCATTATTATTATTATTATTATTATTATTATTATTATTATTATTATTATTATTAATTACCCTTGGTACACAACTGATTGTGCTTTCGTTTTTAAGCTGAAATATAGAACGGTGGTCTAATCATTTTGGGTTATAGGAATATGGGCGTGTTTTATGCAGTTAAAAGGAAACTGGTCCAGTACCATGGGTTACCAGATATGAGGGAGTTTTATACAATAGTAAGGTTATTTTGTCGCTCTTTTGTTCAGTAATAAGAGAAAAGCGTGCATGCAGCCATTTAACCGCTGATCAAGAACTGTTCTATACCACCCTAACCCCATTGTTACTCAACATTGTTACTTGGTAAAAAATATAAAGTTTACGGGCAAAAGTATGGAGAGGTAATTTTAATGACGAAGATGGTCGTGTAAGCGATGCCGATGATGAAGACGATAACGACGGCAATTAAAAAGTTTATATTTTGTTCCGCAGAAGTTTAGAACAAAGAAAATCCATCTAATAGCATCAAAACTACTTCCTTTGAATAGGATTCAACATATCTTTTTATATTTTGAAAGAAACATTACTATTGGTAATGCCTAGTATTTACCATAAAACTGGATATTGTGGACTGACCTAAAATAACTCAATCACTGTCTGCAGAAATGAAATCAGTGGGAGAGAGGTTAGGTCAGAGTTACCTAACTTGGACACTCTTGTGCAACAGGCTGATCTTCTTGTATCATTGAACCCGGTATGAGAATCCTGTTTCAAAGAAAGAAGCGTTTGCTAACGAGCGAATTTTGGACGAGAACGTTGTATTGTTTTATTTATTAATACTTGGTGAGAAATTACATTCATTGAGAGCTCACAACAGTAATAATTTGAACAATGACAATTAAGCAAAGCGAACATTACTTTGGTTAATTGTAATTAATGTCTCGAATATTCAGCCCTATAAAGACTCTTAGTATCATATGAGCTTTTCATCTTCACGGGTAACAGGCACTTTATTCACGGGGAAACCAGTGATAATTAGGTGTGTCATCATTGGTTTCCCAATGAATAAAATGTCTTTTTCACAGGTACTCGACGCGAGCTTGATTTTAATGCTGAAAGGAATAATCTGAAGGGGGGAAAAAAAATCCTACCAAGAAAATTGCCCCAGATAGCCTCCATGACCATTTCTCACAAACGTAGGCCCCGGCCTATGTCTCTTTTATACTATGATAGACGGGGTCCTATGGGGTTATTTTGTCATCGTTATGATAGTACCATTTTTTAAAGTCTTTGGTGTGACTGCCATGGGTCGAACCTACTTGTATTTGTGCTCTTTGAACTTACGATCTTCTGTATCCGAGGCGGACGCTCTAACCACTAGGCCACTGGAGCGGTAGATCAGTTAGGAATAGATTACCAGACTTGCCGAATAGGCTGACATGGTTGAACGTCAGTGTTATAAAGAATGGAAATTAAACTCAATGGCAAACAATAGTTCCTCTAATCAGCAAAGTTCAACATTGCCAAAATGGGAGTCCTGGACTCATAGTTTTAAAATCCTAGCGAGACCTCTGTTGTAATCTGGAATAGACCATTGAGATATTTGTACTTTTTGAACTTGCCACCCAGCAATTGCAACATGTTCTTTTGATGTATTCTTATAAATACAGCAGGCACATCTGGGGGTATTTTTACCACTGAATTCTGCAATTGTAAATATCAGCACAACTAAAATGATAAAATAATCACATACATGCCAATCATTACGCTTTTGGCTTAATCATTACGCTTTTTATAACTTAATTACGCATTACATGTATACGGATTACGCTTTTTCAGTATATCCACCTTCCCAAAAAATAAATTATTTGTTTTCTCATTTTTATTAACATTCCATTAATCCCACAGACTTTATTTTAGAAATAACTGCTTTTACGTATCTACAATATAATAGTTTGCTTGTCTGTGGACTTGCCTAACAGTATTATGTTCTATTTATAGCAACCTTGTTCTATTTTCAAACTTTCGAACTCGAATTCTATTTATAACATCTGTATGGCTTAGTGAGGAGAGAACAGACGGGTTTTCTAATTATAATCTTTACGCGCAGATTCAATTCATATTTACAGCAGAACAAGTCTAAAGGTATTTGGTGCTAAAGAGTACATTTTAGTTTAGTTGATGCACATATGAGAGCAAAAATATCTTCTTTAAAAAATTTCACAGATGGATTAGAAAACGGCAACAACAAAAATAACATACTCAAAATTAGGGATGTTAATATCGTTTTTTTTCCAAAATCGATTATCGTTTGTAGAAATCCGATTTTAAACCGATTATCGGTTTTTGTCCTACATTGAAAATTACAAGAAATATATTCTTATAATGCAAGTTAGTGAATGCCTCTTGCGAATAAAAGATATTCATTACATACCATAACGTATAGATGCACATCATCTGACGGCATGGAGGACGATATTGTGGCTCCACCAAAGCCATCAAATCACGGAAGGAATTGGATTCAACAATCGAAATTGGTAGCATGTTTTCAGCGACAAACTTAGCTACAGCAGCAGTAACTTTTTCTTGATGACTATCAGGACAGTTTCTTTGTGTTCCAATAAATGTTGTTAATCGCGGCTGAACATTTGAAGGAGCCGCAGTTCCGGGATGTTTGCTATGCAAATGTGCATGCAATCCAGTAGTAGTACCACCGCTCCGACTTGTTTGTTGTGAACATAGTTTACAGCGAGCCATGCTTGATGAAATTTTTTCAAAGTTTTCCCATACATCAGATTTATTTATACGACCAGCCATATTTCTAAACTTGAAAAGACACAACCAGCAGAGACCAGTCCTCAACAACAGAGACTGTAGCTATTAACAGTCTATTGTTGTCAATTTCGGACATCAAAGAACTTAGCGACCGGTCGGTCGACTAACTATTGACATTCTTCAACAATAAATGTATTCATTTACAAACACGCTGCATGGAGCGCTCACAAATTTTAAACAAACACCTTATCTACTGGCCATATTGTATTAAAATGTAAACACTAAACAAATGCGTGAATGAATTTTTTTCTGGCATTTTTTTAAAATTTTCACTATAAAAATGGTAAAAAATATTGAATTCGATTATCGTTTTGTAAAAACAAAAACCGATAATCGTTTTCAAAACCGATAATCGGATTTCCGATTTTCGTTTAACAACCTACTCTAAATATGAAGTCACGATTGCAGCAGCATCACGTGACATCTATTTCAGGCCATGTGGAAAGAATTTTAATATTTTGTGCTAAAAGGCTGGATTCTAGTCGATGTGTGTAAAGCTAAAAGTGCTACATATGAAAACTTGAAACAGTAAAGGATGTGAAAAGACAAGAAGGGCAAATAAGTCATTGTTTATTGAAAATTTAGCATTTTATATGTGGATTCCGCTTTTTCTGCCTGGATTCCGCTTTTTGATCACTTGGATTATGCCTTCTCCTCTTCAGGGGTTGGCATGTATGTAATCAACATATTCTCACTCAGTAGGTTGTTGAAGTTGAATTGGCAAATCTTTGAATTTGCCGCCCAACTATTTGCATGCTTATGGAGGACTAAAGTCTCTATCTAAAGTGTCTGTTGGACTATATTAGTACTTCTATCTAAATGTCTGAGGGGACTGTGCCAATACATCTATCTAAAGTGTCTGTGAGACTATTAGTACTTTTATCAAAAGTGTCTGTGGGACTGTATCAGTACTTCTATTTAAAAAGTCTGCGGGACTGTGTCAGTACTTTCATCTAAAGTCTGTGGGACTATCAGTACTTCGATCTAAAATATCTGCTGGACTGTATTAGTACTTCTATCTGAAAGTCTGCGGGACTATTAGTACTTCTATCAGAAAGTCTGGGACTGTATCAGTACTTCTATCTAAAAGTCTGTGGGACTGTAGCAGTACTTCTGTCTAGTTCTTATAAAAAGAAAACAGTCGTTAGAAGAGATGTCATTAATGACCAGAAATGGTGAAAACAGAAAAATGCCCCAAATACAAGATCTTTATAAGCACTTACCCCGGGTATACAAACCTCGTATATACTTTAAAATGAACTGGTCCTTGTATCACATATAACCTTGTTTTCTAACCTGTGATGCATGTGGCAGTTTTGTAGGCAAGACTAAAAAGGATTTTGTAGTGAGGGATAAAAGAAGACATTGGAACATCTGCAAAAGATGAAAACCACATTATTCCTTCAAGCTCCTTGTCATATGACCACAAACTGTTTGGTATCCAATAATATAAATTATTTGTCTTATGCTGACTTTTATCAGTCTCATTGCGCATGAAAATAGCGAATTGTTTTGGATATAAGAGCTCAATCTACATAGGGATCAACATGTATGTTTAAATGTTAATCTACGCTATGTATTTTCTAAGGGAAAAGTTTTGTTACCAAATTTTGTATGTTGGAGTTTCTCATGAATTTCAAAGATGCTTATAACAATCTTGAATTCAGTACATTTGAAGGACTCTTTGTTTTTTTTTCTGGAGGGAGTACTCCATTCTCCCCCATGTCAGAACCTAGTTTGAGTTCAGCAAATTGTTTTCAGAGTCAGTTGTAAATGTTTTCTGAATACAACTTACGAAAAAGTTAGGATTGAAAGTCATGGATTTTTAACATAGCTTTAAAAATAAAAATCAGTTATAACACTACAATGTCTGCAGTGTGGCAGTTTATAGTGATGACTAGCACTGGGGCAGCTGCACTAACCTCTTAATGCTGTGTGCCAAGTGAGGCAACTGCTAGCATTGTTATTTTTATAGTTCTTTGATATGACTTGGCTCGGATTTGAATCTGCAACCTCCTGCATCTAAGGCTGCAGCTCTAACTACTTAGACCAAACGATTGGTCAGGATAGAAAGTTATGATCAAAAGTTGGACTTTATGATAACTTACAAATCTTGAGAGCTAGGAGACAAAGTTATTTTCAGATATAGACTTAAGGATACAACTTACAAATCTTTATAAAGATATGATCAAAACAGGACTTGAGAATACAACTTAAAATCTTAAAAGTTAGGATACAAAAAACTAGAGTACAACTTGCAAACAACATAGACCCTGATCCCACAGGATATGTTAATATACTTGCAAACTACATATACACTGATCCCACATAATTCGCCATACATGTACAGGGTTCGAAATTAGCAGTAGTCTGCTAGCCCGAGGCTAGTAGATTTCCCGTCGGGCTAGTAACTATCATAATGTTATTAGTAAACAACATATATATGCCAAATATACTTGTAAACAACATATACCTTGATATGACATTGCATAATGCATCGCAGGTCAGGCTATGCAGTTCGCATATGAAATCAAGAATGAAAGCCTATATGATTAGTTGGTGAAAAAGGGAACCTGCTAGAAATTGTGGTATATAACAATACAACTTTGTCAGAATGAAAACACTGTTAAGATGTTTAATGAGCCAGTTTTGTTGATGCTTTTGTTTCTTTTCCAGATCATCATGGCATCATCAGTAAGTTCCACCACAGGGCCTAATGAAGCTAATGAAGTGGACAAACATGATGTAAGTACAAACTAGTCATTAGTCATTTGAAAGCTTTTTGTCTTATCAAAATTGTTATGGGGATATTTCTCACAGACTGCATATCTTAATCTTTGTCCAAGTAAATCTTTCCTGGAAGATTGAATTATGATTTTGTATTTGAAATAACAGCTGTCCAAACATTCTATCGCATCAGAATTTCAAAATATAACATTGTCCCAAAAGATTTTTTTAATATTATTTCACTTAGATTGGCAACTTACGATGGTACCTTCTGTAACTTGCCATGAGTGTGGAAGAGTGTGTAAAATGTTAACCTTCCTTTATCTCTCTTTTAATAAGTTTTCCATTCCATAAACATTTCTTTTAGCTCAGTTTTGAGACCCTGATGGTAGGACTTCCATATTATTCTGTTGATAGATTTCTAGTTTCTTTACAGATTAAATAATGTTTGACTTAATTTTGTATTATGCATTGCTATAAGTTGGGTTAATCACAAAGTGATTCACCTATACATTATATTATTAGCATGTTAAATTAATTTACATTAGCAGTCACTTACCTATACATTATATTATTAGCATATTAAATTAATTTACATTAGCAGTCACTTACCTATACATTATATTATTAGCATGTTAAATTAATTTACATTAGCAGTCACTTACCTATACATTATATTATTAGCATGTTAAATTAATTTACATTAGCAGTCACTTACCTTGGTGATAATGTAAGAATCTAATTGTAAAACAGAGAGAAACGCATGCTTCAGAATTTTCGAATGCTTTCATTTTTTAAATGCAAATTAATCTACATCTGAGAATGCTCATTGCCATCATCTGTCACCAAAATGAAACGTCATATTTTAGATGCATTCTTTTTACAGTTGAAACTCGGTATAGGTGTCCACTGTGTCAAAGGGTCAGACGCAGTAGCGCCCAGTTGAAGATGCCCATTGACCAGTATGAGTCACCAATATGGTTCATAGACAAGTTTAACCATAATAGGAAGAAAAAAAGAACTGAAAACCCAATACTCTAAAATGCTTATCCCCACCCCTTTCTTTCTTCTCACCCACAAAACAAAATCTGTCACAAGTAAGAATCTATGCATGATGCATCCTGATACTTTGGCCGCATCCATGATGTTTGATCAGAAAAAAATGTGAAAATGAGATTTGTGTAACTTTGACCATTGCCCCCTCCCACTCACTCCTGGGCAGTCAGTACTGACAGATGGCCACTATAGGTGCAGCAACATTATTACTGCAGTGTTTCTTGAATTTAAATGCATCTGTTTAGGATATGCAACTGAAAAACTTACAGACAGATAGAAGATATCTCAATACCCCAACAATTTGTGAAAAAATGAATAGAGGTAATGAAATTTCATAATCTTTTGTAGAAACAGAAGCTTTGGGGAGGAAGATTCACAGGAAAAATTGACCCAGTTATGGAGAAGTTTAATGCATCGATTCACTATGATAAACGGATGTGGAAGGCAGATATTATGGTAAGCTGGAAGTTTTGATGGTATTTGATGTGCACTTAACTAGTAAATACTTTAAAATGTGTCAGGATTACTTTGGACTATTAATCTGTTAATGCAATATATAGAAATGTGCCTGGTCCATTATTTATAAACAAGTTATCTGCCGAACCTGGTGTCTCACCAGAGTACATGCATTAACAAACATGCCAGCCATTACACATTTGGTATAATCATTAAACTTTTTTTTCAACAAATTATGTTTGATTCTAGAATGTGTATAGATTCTGATTTTTGGTACATTAATAAATAAAATAAAAATAAAACAATGAAAATTTGTCTTTCTCATTTTATTTAATATTTTCATCTGTTAAAGTCCAATCAAATAAATTTGAGAATATTCTTTAAAAGATTACTGTTTCATACAAATAGTGTAAGAGTACTTTCTTTATTTGCTATTTATAGCAACTGTATATGACCAGATTCCAGGAAAACATGGGTTTCTTCAAATATGAACTTTTTCTGTCAGATTCATTATATTGATAAGCTAGTTAATTAACGGACCAGACCATGCTCTTAAAGAAAATGGTGCCAATAAAGAAAATGGTGCCAAATGTTAAGGTGGCACTCAAGAGTTTCCTGCTTTTGCTTTGAGTTAGAATTTTAAAGAAAACAAATTTCACCAGGTTTCTTCACTGGTAATATTGACTATGTAAAAAAAGACCTTGAATATCTTCGGCACTGTTGGAGGAACCATTAATTCCTTTTATTTTGGTATGATTGATGTGTGTAATATAGGTAATAGAGTATAAAGCTTTGCCTTACTTCAGATGTGTATCTCTAAGAAGATGCTTGCTCGTTTTCATTTCCTGGACTTTGAGGTGTCTCACCACAGAACAATATTCATACACAGGTGAAGAAAGGATTAAGCTCAGAGAAATCTAAATTAATGCGTATACAACGTGAGGCAACATCGTTTTAAAGATTTTGATTTCAGTAGGACTTTTAACAGAGTGTGAATAAACATAGATGAATATTGAAGTGTTCGGTAAATAGTGAACTATGGCCATTTCTTCCTCTTCCTCATTTTTGTTCTACTCTCCACTTATTTGGTAACGTGTGGGAGCTACCCACCCCCTTAGATGAAAAACAGGCAGCAGTTCTGTTGTGAAAGCAATAAAGTTGCAGCTGGAAAAGAATGTATAATAGCTAAAGGGCAATGGTTAACATCTGGGTTACAATGACTCTTTTTGAATATCATTTTCTGAAATGTTTTTGTATTTGTTTGTTGTATTTAAATTAGTAACTGAAACAGAATGCTTGATACCGTGAGTGGTCATTGAAAACTGGTCATTGAATTTCAACCCATCTGATCTGTATGAGCCTTGTTATATCAATACTTTCGCTTATGCCTCTCGTGGTTTGGCAAGTATGTATTGATATAATTCCCCATCATGTCTCAGTCTCATCATGCAAATACATGTACAGGCAGGCAAATGTTTGCATGATCAAAACCTGGATGCATATCATCAGGTTCAGATATTTGATTTTTTAACATAAAGCATAAAGATGTGATGATATTTATTCAAGCTTGAAATGGGATGGCTCATCTTTACCGGAGTGATTATGCTCCACCTCTTGAAATGATAGGATTAACTGACCTATTTTTAAACACGTTTTACTCAGTTTTAATGTTTTACATGTACAAATTTTAGCTAAATGTTTGCACTTAAAAGTTTGCCCTGTTTGGATGCCAGATTAATATTGTGCTTATTTTATGCATTTTCCCCAGTACATGTATTACTAATAGTTTTGGGAGGCAATTTATGGAAATTTTGTGGGCTCAAGGTCATCATTCCTTTACAAAGCAGTTTTTCAAACGTGTGCTTGGCAATCAGACCCTGACATTTTTATTACCCTTTTCTACTTGAATGCAGTGTATGACATATTGTAAAAGCAAATTTGTGTTTCTTTTTTATTTTTATCTTTTGCATTTAGAATGAATGCTATTAAATTTTGCTTCTGTATTCCAAAAAGCATGGGCCTGCCCTTACCATGAACAAATGTCTTTTTTAAAACCCAATTTTACTTTTTTTCTGCTATTCTTATAGAAAAGTTAGAAATAAAATTTGCATTTATAGTTTGCTCTCAGTAGTCAGCAGTTTAAAGTTTATATTTAAGGTGTCATTTTATTTTACAGTATGAAGGAACAATGCTATTGAATTTGAGTTCTGTGTTAAACAATATGTCCTGATTTTATTCAATATATTCTGCTTTATCAAATTTTACACATTTTTTTATGGAAACCTTTTTGAGGATGGATATATTGGAATCCTCTTGTACATCTGTGATTTCAGTTACTATACAGTCTTGTGTATACAACTAACAGACTTTGTTGCATATATCAACAAATCTATACCCTATAGTGTTTCTTTTTTTAAACAGCTTCAATGGTAAGCAAGACAGCTGTCACTTTTCTCTTGGCTCTGATGACAGCATCATTTCCAAAAGCTTGTCATGGTTTTAATTCATGTTTTTCATTTCCTTATATTTCTTAAACTGCTAAATGGATTCTCACTATTGACATGAATCCATGTGAAGTTAGGAAAACTCATTATGTGACACATGTGCTTACCCCATTTCACTTTGAGATCGAAAACACAGTGATATACAGTTTATATCAAGGTTTTCATTGAATTTAAGCTGCGTCCAGACCTCTGGGATAGGGGTCCCTGTGTTTTAATGCTGTTACACCAAACATGTTCATACATTTCTAGGTAATATAGTAAATGCCTTGTGCTGTTGATAACAATGGTAAATAAATTTTGTCATTTGATCCCACACTTTGTTTTAGCATTTCTGTCTAGATGTACATTGTTATGGTTCAATACCAAATATGAATAATTTAACATTGGACATCTTAGCTTTATTAAATTGCTGGTCCTGCAGTCATAGACGTAGATTCCAGATCTTAGACTTCAGGAATTTTTAGCCTTTGGTATAAACATTTGGAAATTAGCATGTTGACAGTTGCTGTGGTAATGTAATTTTTATTAGCTTACTGGTCCTGAAAATTGTACATATTGCTGCATATGGCATCCATCAAGCATTTGTACAAAATTGGTATTTAATATCATTTAAAAAACTGCTGGACCTGTTTAAGTCAAACATGGCACAGAAAATTCTGGCATAAACACATTCTTATTTAACACAGATGATATCAATCTGCAATCAAACATACACAAACAAATGTTTAATTCACTTCTTTTCCAAGAGGACTGCTTAGATGGCCAAAGTGTTTAGAGTATCCACCCCAGATGCAGGAGTTTGTGGGTTTGAACCACAGCCGAGTCATACCATGACTTATAAAAATTCTGACAGCTACCTCGCGTGGCACTAGACATTTAGAGGTTAGTGTTAGGATTGGTCAACCCATTGTCGGGATAATGTGACTGGGTTGGACAAGATGCTACATATCTGTGTCATGATGCCCCAGTGCTAGACATCACTATAAACTGTCATGCTGCAAATATCATGGCGATGTGACTAGAAAAGTTAAAGCTACATTAAAAATATAAAATTTACATACCTCTTTTCACAAACTGTTGAACAGAATTTGATAAAATTTGATAGTGTCTAGGCAGCAAGGTTTATCAAGAAGATCCACTAATCAAATATGGCCACTATTACTAAATTGAAAAAACATGCCCATCACTCATTAACACGTGTTTTCAACTTCTTTTTTGAAAAACTGCCAAAACATTTTTTTAAGTACACTTGGTAGAGCATCCGTTTTTATTAAAATTATACCTATCTGCTATTAAATACGGATGCCATTACTAAAATCAAATTGTTAAAATGACCTATTCTCAAAAGCCATATAACAGAATTTGATCAAACTGAAATGGAAACATCCCAACATGAATATCGTTAAAATTTATATAAAAATGATGAATATCTGCTATCAACTGTTGCCCTGTTACTAAAAAAAAAAATCAACCTTAAAGTGCTTTTTCACATATTTTATAGAAATTTGAGTTCACCTTGCATCATTCTTGTTGGGTTCAAAGCTATTAAACAATGCATCTGTAACCAAGGGACAGTAAAAATGCATCATTATACTCGTGTATTTTCACAGATATTATTTATAATATCAGATACGAAGGGACTGTATGTAGTAATAATACATTCTTCCATGTGATAACATTGTAAGCAGTTTATTGTTGCCATTCACATTTCCAGGGCAGTCAAGCATATGTTAAGACCATTCAGAAGGTTGGACTTGTGAATGAGGCAGAAATGAACTCGATCCTAGTTGGACTTGAAAAGGTAGGAAGGTTATTTCATTACTATATATTCATTGTGATTATTTGGATTTGGTGCATTCATATCTTTTTATATGTAAGAAATATGGCAGGATATATTATGCTATGATGTAGGCCATCCATTCATTCATCTTCCAATCTGTCCATGTATTCCTCATTTCATTTATGGTCACTAATTAGCCTACTATCATCTATGATGATATAACTACACTACAGAAAAACAAAAAACAAAAGCCATGAAATTTTAAAACATAAAAACATGCTGAAAATATATAAGATACAAAACATAGGTCTTTAAGTTTGTTCCTGCAGTCGAAAAAGGTGAGTGTTAAGAGCACTCTTAAAATGTACCACTGTGTCTTTGTGTCTAATTTCAATGGGCAATTTGTTCCACATTGCTGGGCCCTGGTACACAAAAGAACGTTGTCCATATGACTTCGTTTTCATAGTGGGAACAATGAGTATACGATTGTCAGAAGAGGAGCGTAAGTATCTTGCTGGTGTATTCACAATTGTGAGGCCGGATAGGTATGTTGGACAGGAGTCTGTCAGTGAAGGGTGGCCGAGTGGTCTAAAGTGCTGTCCATTACAGATCACTGCCATCTCACCTCTGTCTGCGTGGGTTCAAGTCTAAGATTGGCTAATGTAGTTATGTGAGAAAGCTTGCCAGTAGTTTCACGTGGGTCGGTGGTTAATTCTGGGGGTTTTCTGGGTTCTTCCTCCACCATTAATACTGGCTGCCATGTATAGCCTATTTTTTCTGAAAAATGGCATTAAACCATAAAAATAAAAAAAATGTCAGTGAAACATAGCACAGAGAACAAATTTTGTGTTTGAATCTGGATAAGCCAGACCCAAGTCTCATAATCTACAAATGTTACAATTTTCTCAAATAATGACTTTTTCTCGAATAATGACTATCACTGTGGGCCAATGGAAAGGCAGAATGATTAAGGTATTGTTCATCTGGAACCAAAATAAGTGCTAGGGGCTATTATTAGGTCACATATGGTTTTTCTCAGATCTTGACAATCAGTTTCAGCATTCTTTTATATATTACATTACACGGTCTGACAAGATGTTCATATTGTTCAATTATCTGTGTTCTGTCACATTGGTAATCCATACTGTCATTGATTGTGTAGAACAATATGGCAGTCAGAATGACCAATACGTCTTAATTGTCCATACTTTAAGCATGGGTGGTTCTAAAGTGGACCATCCAGCTGACAGTCCAGTCAACAGATATGCATATCACCCAGCGGGCAATTGAACCAACTGTCCAGCCAGCTGGCCATCACACTTTCTGACAAGGCAGAGTCAACAGTATTTTTCCTTTGAGTGCTTCAGTCTTGCAGTTATTACCAGGAGAGTTCTGCAGAGAAAGGAATTTCAGACCTTCATTTGTGACGAGAATCTCATAAATTTCTTGAATGCTTACCAGGGAAAGTGGAGTGTGTTTAGGGATTGGTGCAAGGCTAAAATCATCAATTCTTTGATTGGCTTATTCCCATGGCAATCTGATTTTTTTAGATGATTGTTCAAATAGAAATCCAGTAGTACTATCAAAGGTACTGTATTATCTTATGCATTTAGGTGTCATGCCAGAGGGATATTGTTCATGATAAAGATTTATTAGATCTGCCAATTAATTTTGACTTTAATAGGCCCTAATCCCTCAGTTAATGAAATGTCTCATGGTTTTGACATGGCTCAATTCAGATTAAATTGAGCTTTTAACAGGTGAGTTACATGCCAAATCAGTGGCCTCCACTACAGTTCAGATCCTATAGTTCTGCGATCCAAATGGTCCAGCCAGGCTTTGTAGCTAGGAATAGGTTGCTGGAAGCTTTCACTCAAAGTACTCATACTTGCCCTCTCATTGATAGATACCCAGAGTATTCATACTCTCCCTCTCTTTGATAGATACCCAGAATAGTCATACTCACCCTCTCTTTGATAGATACCCAGAAAAGCAACCATGCAAGGATCTGTCTGGGACCTCAAGCATTACTTGAATTAGACAGAGAAAAGTCACGGAACACAATTGTCTGTTTCTTTGTCATGTAAAAGGCTGAAAGTTATATCATGATAGTTAAAGTGTTAATCATGTTGAACATAGTCTGAAGTGTTGAAAGATCAAAATTGCTTTGTGAAGATATCTGCTCATGAGATTGGAGCAGTCTCTGTTGTCTAGATGACCCCCAGACATAGTTGCCATCAGCACAGTATTCTCACAGGCAGGAGGTTGGTTCTTTTGCTGGATTTGCATGAAAATGTTATCAATTAGGAGAGTTTATTAATTTCCCTCTTGACCATCTTTAGTCATCACACATCTCATGACTGTCGGTTGTGCTGTTGTCATGTTAAAATCACGGGGTATTCTTCATATAGAGAATCAAGTTTTCCTTGCCTTGGGTTGAGGTACAGTCCTCAACATTCCAGCCACTTATCGTCTATTTTTCTAATGTTTTAATGTGGTTGGGGAATGCATTCAAAGGAGAAAGCAAATTTCTTTAGCAAATTATGTTTCTCAGAGAATATTTGTCTGATTATATTACTGTAAAACCCTACCAACCTTCCTGTGAATTCAAGCGTACTAATTGATATGCCCTGGTGCCACCTATTGGAGGTAAAGGGGAGATAATAGGTAATAGTTTTCCCCATGGTCTATATGAATGGTATGTAGATGGAAAAGATGAATTTTTATAGTTTTAATATGGCTGGATCCAAAGTTTGTTTTTTCTTTAGAATGTTAATGTGATCAAGTAAGCCTTCTTGTAGCAACATAAGTTATTAAAAAACATTTGCTTTCTTTGTTCTGCAATGAAATACTGAACCTTGAAGCCTTGCGAATTTGCGCTTGGAACAGACCTAATATTGTAAACTCATCTGAATTAAGATTCAAATAGCCCAAATTCCAGAATTTTTCTTTTTATTATTGATAAATTTCTGAGCAGTGACAGAAAAATTCACTTGTTCAACATGATATTTAACTTATCTTGGTCTTGCAGACAAAGGATTTTGCAATTCCTGTGGATAAAAGAAAAATTACTGAATGAAAAGGTGGATATTTGACAGCAGTGACTAACATAAACCTAAATTCAGAATTGGAAGTTTTTAAAATTGGAAGTAGAAAAGCATAATTTTTTGTTCAGGGAAAAAAAACTTTTGTAAGATTAATGTATATTCAGGTTAGTCTTTGATTCATATACCAATTATAAGGCTATGAATTTTATAATGTCAACACATTTTTAGATGGATTAGATCGGATTTATCTGACTGTGAGAAATCACTATGCTGTCTTCTTTTCAGTCAGATTCTCAATGAAGACATAGGATAATGAAGTCAAAGGATACTTATATTTTGAATACCCTTTCAATAGGTTGAATTGTTTTATTTAGATCTCTCTGGAATGGTCAGCAGGGGAATTCCAACTCAAGCCAGAGGATGAAGATATTCACACAGCAAATGAAAGACGGCTAAAGGTAAATTTCTTTTTTGGTGTTGCTTTATGGTTTCTTGTTTAACACTAATTTGGAAGAAAAGTAAGGTCTTTGCATGACACCATTAACATTTTGAACAACATCAGAGTTGAACCATTCCTTAAATAATTTATGTTTCATTGAATTAAATCAATATTCTATCATGTAGTGGATAGAATTCTGCGATTGTTAATTTTACGTGAGATTTATGAAACTTTTGTGGAGTCATACCAGTAATTAGCAGTTGGAAGCTGAATAGTTTTTTTTTTTTTTTTACATTCATGGCCCTATCATACATTATCCTCCATGTGGATACTGGATAGCCACCATTTTGTATCAAAGTATCATCTTTATAAAGATTAACAAGTAAGGGGAATTAAAGAAACTGATTTACAGATATTATCCTTTATGGTGGATAATACCATACTTTACCTTGAATAGCAGTTGATTCACAGATTTTATTATAATGTATATAGTCCATTTTAAAATAGTGAGAAAAAGAGAGGAACAAAATGAAAGAATGATTTGCATTCTTCTTTCTAGGAGCTTATTGGTCCAGTTGGAGGCAAGTTGCATACAGGCCGAAGTCGTAATGATCAAGTGGCAACTGACATGAGGCTGTGGTTACGAGATGCTCTTGATGAATTGAAAGGAAACATTACCAGTTTTCTTAGAGTCATGATTGACAGAGCCAGAGAGTAGGTAATCCTTTATGTCTGGCAGTTTTGTTAAAATTAGCCAAAGATAACTAGCTATTATTTTTGAAGGAGTGTAGCCTCTTACTTAAGTGCTTAGAACTTCAGCCTCTGAAGTGGGAGGTTGCGGATTCAAATCCCTGCTAAGCTGTACCAAAGACTTATAAATATGGTACTTGCAGCTGCCTCACTTGGTGCATAACATTAAGGGTTAATGCTAGAAAAGGTCGGCCTGATGTCAAGATAATGTTACAAGGTGGTACATGATGCTACATGTCTACAACATGTTGCCTCAGTGCTAGGCATCACCATAAACTGCAGACATTATAGACATATGACTCAGATTGTTAAAGCTACATTACAAATCCAGATCACACACACAGTTCCTTATGAATGATGCAATTGACACAAATTGGATTGATATGTGGAAATTGTTTTATTTTTGAAGATAATTATGCCTCCACCATTTGTCCATCGGTATGTCTGGCCGTTCATCATGAGAAGCTTGTTACTATATTTGCACAAAATCTGCTCAATGCAGACAAATTTGCTACATATGTTAGAATGGAGCTTTTATGATGTAGATATATTGTTGTATGCATCAGAAACAATTGGTCCATTTTTTAAATTAAAAAATTTAAACTCTTATACATGGATTGACTGGAAAGGAATTGTCTAATTTCAAGATCAATCTTTATGTTATAATAATGATAATCTTGCTTCCATTTTTGTCTTACCTGTTTGTTATTGGGAAATATAACATTTTCTTCAACAATGTTATCAAGCAGTGTCTATGTCGAATACATTATCTGATGAAATGTTTTTAATTAATTAGCATTCACATCCTCTTGAATCCAGCTGTCTTGGAAAGATGAAAAATGTTGTCTTTCTTGTTTGTAATCCCATAAATGGCATGATGCAACCATTGTTCAGAATAGATTGCAGTCAGCAGGTAATCAGAAAGTAATAATTTCCTTGCTGACCTTAATTTTTTTATTGATATATCAAGAGAGGCAGCTCGCAAGATTTGGTTCTTGCTCTTAGATGTCAAATCCAATGCTTGGAAAACAGGCCCCAGGTGGCCGAGGTATTCACCTTTACAGATCAGTGAGATCTCACCTTTACAGATCAGTGAGATCTCACCTTTACAGATCAGTGAGATCTCACCTTTCTCAGGGTGAGTTCAAATTTCAGGCTTGGCCCATATGGGTATGTTAAAAACCTTGCCAGTAACTTCCTATGGGTCAATTGTTCTTCACAGGTTTTCCCTGGTTGTTCCTGCACCATATATACTGGCTGCCATGTATAGCCTATCATGTGCTGAAAAATGGCATTAACCCACAGCAACAACAACTTGGTGTAGCATGACAATGATTCTTTCTCTGTAAAATATATTCCTCAGCAACATTAACATTAAAAAAAAAACTCCGCGCCCACACGAATACCACCCTTCCAGATTGACAAAAGTTTGTCTACCCCACTGTGTAATATTAGATAAAGGGAAGAAACTCTTTTAGATTACCTCCCCTGTCCACCATTAGGTGGCTGACTGTTCCAGATGTTCAGCAGTTCAAGCTTTTGATGTACGATATGAACTACACATGATTACTTCTTGATATAATTCAAGATCATCTTTCGTTTTAGCCATTTGTTAAAGTATTGCAGATTTGGAACTGACAGCTTGAAGAATTTTTATGAATTTTTAAAAGCTTGGACATAATTATCTCTACATGCCCATGCATGGCCATAGTGCCTGTAAGTTCCAGTGACATGGGGGTATAATTCTGACATCACCAACATGAATTATCACCTGTCACTGCAGTCTGACTTCTCTTATGACACTATGGTCTTTAACTAAGTAATATAAAAAGTAAAACCATCAAAAGTAGTACAATTCATCATATAATTTATTTCCTTAGAATGCAAAGTGAACATTTAAAAGAAACTTACAGTATTGTGAATTAAATTGCAATTAATCCTAAAAGTTCTTTCTCAAGTCCAAAAGTATAAAGTGTTACCAAATGAACTCCAGTATTGTTTGTGCTGATGTGCCTGGTCTTGGATGAGCTAATATGCCAACAGTATTAATGTATCACAATGATATAATCCAGAATGTCCTTGGGGGGGGGGGGGGACCTGAGTGTTTGAGTGGTCTAAGCGCTCGCCATTGTAGATCACTCCCATCTCACCTCTGGATGGATGGGTTCGAGTCTCAGGCTCAGCTCGGCCAATGTGGGTGCTTGAGAAAGCTAGCCAGTAGCAACTCATGGCTTGGTGGTTCTTTATGGGGTTTTCTCATGTTCTTCCTCCACCATTTATGCTGGCCACCATGTAAAGCCTATCACATGCTGAAAAATGGCATTAAACCCTTCAACAACAACAACAATAACAACAATGTCCTTGAGTGAATTCACAATAATCCCAAAATAGTGATCGAGTCCAAATGTAGATGAGCACTTTGTAATTCCATTGAGTGATTTAAATAAATTAATAAATCCCTTCAAATTATAAATGAACACACTCAAATTGATTCCACAAATACTGATGTTAAGATGGAAATAAATAATTTTCAAATTCAACCAACCCACAACAATTTTTTAAAAAATTATGATCCACCATCAGATATTTTAGTAAAAAAAAAAACACTGCCCCATACAGAAGCATAATTTTTTGCATAATTTCTGGCTATGGGTTATTTGGTGGCAGAAGCAATTTTAATATTGGGTCATGACACAGAAGTAAGTTAAATGACAGCTGACTGGAGGTAATCTACTGAATTCTTATGGATAATAATATTACTGCGTATTTTTGTTTGTATTCATTCATTATAATTTATCTTTTGTCTGTCTGTCAGTCAGCCATGTATTTTTCTGATATTGTGAAATCACAAATTTGCTTGGTGGCTTATTATTTGTAGATGTCATTGATTAGTCCCTTAATACCTACTAATTTAAAGTCCATGAATATTAATTTTATAATAGGGATTTCTATTTTAATTCAGAAATCATGAATTGGTATCCTTACTAAACTGTGTTTACTAAAGTGTTCGCTATGTTTTGCCACTTTTCATTGTTCTCAGGCATGCTGCTTTTGATTTGATCAATAGTTAAATCTTGTATTGCTTTAAATGTGTGGTCAGATGCTACAATTCCTTGTTATTTTTATGTTTTTAATAAATGTTTTGATTAACTTATGATTTGTCAAAAAAAACCATTAATGTTTTAAAAATGGACGATAATCAAACAATCGTTTCTTCCCCGAGTACTCGTAAAATCAATGTCATTGTAGTTAACTGTATTGTCAACATCATCATCATCACTGATGGCCTAACAGTAACATTCTGCAATAATATTTCAATTCAGTTGTCACCGGTTCTATTTCCCACTTCTAGTCTTTCATATAAGACTTGTACTTCTGATTTATGGGGCTTTCATGGCAGAGTGGTATAAGATGCTTGTCTTGTGATACAGATCTGAGTGTCTTTCATGGCAGAGTGGTATAAGATGCTTGTCTTGTGATAAAGATTGGAAGGGCTTTCATGGCAGAGTGGTATAAGATGCTTGTCTTGTGATACAGATCTGAGTGTCTTTCATGCCAGAGTGGTCTAAGATGCTTGTTTTGTGATACAGATCTGAGTGTCTTTCATGGCAGAGTGGTATAAGATGCTTGTCTTGTGATAAAGATTGGAAGGGCTTTCATGGCAGAATGGTATAAGATGCTTGTCTTGTGATAAAGATTGGAAGGGCTTTCATGGCAGAGTGGTATAAGATGCTTGTCTGTTGATACAGATCTGAGGGACTTTAATGGCAGAATGGTATAAGATGCCAGTCTTCAGATACAAATCTGAGGGGCTTCCATAGCAGAGTGGTGTAAGATGCTTGTCATGTCATACAGATCTGATGGGCTTCCATGGCAGCGTGATACAAAATGCTTGTCTTGAGATACATATATGAGGGGCTTTAACTCTTTCAGCCCCAGCAGAGTTATCAGTATCATTGCTACTTTGCCATAGCAACACTAAGCTGTGTCAAGTTGCTTGTGCCCCAGAGTGTTTTACTTGTTTGGAAATTTTTTTAAAACTTCATGCACATGCATTCACACTTCCCTTAATTTCTCTTCTTATATCCAAAAGTAATCCATGACATTTTCACCAATTATTCCAAATGACTTTATCTACACAGTGATGTATTTTTTGTCCTATTTGTCCATGTCTTTCACAATTTATTTATACACTATTTACAAAATTATGTGCAACATTGTTAGGAATATCACTTCATCAGCACTTAATTCCATTAAAATAAACCAGGAAAATGTAATAGATGATATGGTTTGAAACAATTTGTACATAAACTGACTTGGCATTGTTTACATCCAGTGTTGGTTCAGATCGAACTTTGTTCAATGAACACATTTTGCAGTTGGATACCATGCTTTGTTCAGTGATACAATAATAAAATATGCATTTTTGGACATATGGATTGGTTTTGTTTGCAATGTCTTTGTACAGTTTCTCTAGAAATAATGAATGAAATAAATCAATTTCTCTTTTTTCCTTGTTAATGTTTGTTGTTGGTCTGGGATTTGGTTCATTAAAATCATTGATTTGGACATGCCGAATATGATTGCTCTAGTCTGCTAAATCAGCAGAAACTCTTATCATTTTCGCTATCAGCAGCCTCTGCTTCTGATGATTCAATCTCAAGAAACTTCAATGTCTGATTGTAAATTTCGCAAATTATCCAACTGCCGAACATTACTTTTTTCTGCTTCTTCAATATTTTCGAGATCAAACTTGAGAAAATCCTCATTTTTGCTCTCATGGTCATAAAAAATCGCTCTTGCATCCGCCATCATTTATGATTGTTCAAGAAGAACAGAACATGTGTAGTGAAACTGCTCTCAATTAGTAATCCTTGGTTTCTGAACAATTCAAGTTTGCAAAAAGAAAGGTAAAATCAGTTCTGATTGGTTAATATTGGTCTGATTCTTGGAAAAGCCCCATTTGTAACCAATCACAGACATATTTAACACACATTCAGAATGACCTAAGATGGGATCGGCTGTTGAATGCAGTCAAGAAACTTTGATACATGGCAGGATCGGTCATTGAATTCTGAAACCGGATAACATGCATTGACGGGATAAGTGCCGAGTGAGTTATTGGCAGAGTGGTACAAGATGCTTGTCATGTGATTACTTTCCTCCAATATGTACATGAGAATATTACTTGCGGAAGGTCAGTGGTTCTACATAAATGTTGTTTGGTGTTTCAAAAGTACTTGGAATTTCTTCAACAGTAAAACTGACTGCCATATATAGATTTTCTTGATTTGTAAAGGGTGTAAAGGCCATAATGATCTACCGAAACCTGAGGTTTCATATCTAATTGACTTCATCTGTTGGAGATAAACATGAAATCAACAGAGTCGCCATGTACCAAAGTGTACTAAGGTGCTTGCTTTTACAGATCACGAGCACGTCTCACAGAGTTTTTGTCACAGATCAACCAATTTGGAATGACGGTCTTTTGGGTTCTTACTCCATCTAAGATACTTGCTGCTATGTTGAACATGGCATTAACCCACCTCCCCCTAAATCAACCAACTAATCAACAATCACAACGGCAACAAAGTTAGGTACTAGTCCATCATTTTTGCCACAGCTGTATGAGTTTATCAATTTTGACTAGTAATATTTGTAGAGCTTTGAATATTGTCCATTATGCCTTTCTGGCAGTTACCTAAGCAGTTGGTACAAATCGTTTTTCATGGTGAGCATGTGAGATGGAGAAGTCTTGAGGAATATTGTATCACACACCGTCGAAAAGTTTACAGTTTAACTCAGTTCAAGTTTCTCTAACAATGTTCATTGTTCCAACCAAAACTTTTATTATGTATTCAAGCCAGTGCCGGATTAAGCACCATGGAGGCCCATAGGCAGTCAAACTTTTGGGGCCCCAGACCCACGGTCACGGTCTCATGGGGGTCCCTGATGGGGCCCATAAAAGTCGCGGGGCCCATAGGCAGTTGCCTACTCTGCCTAATGGGTAATCTGGGACTGATTCAAGCTATATTCACCAATATCTTTAGATGTGCATGTGTTGTAAATAATTTTAGTAGACAAAGTATGAAAATGCATCAGTGTTTTTTAATGATGTATTTGAATTATGCAACAACCAGAATTAACAAGCCAAGAAATGTAATTATTCACGTCTTTCAGGTAGAATTACAGTGTATAATCATAATCTGCCAATTTGAAAATATTTTTCAATTTTGAAATTCGCCAAAAGTTTTTTCAACCATACTGATTCAGTGGACATAATCACCAGAATAGACAGAAATAGACCAGAATAGATATAACCAGAAAGTTAAAATCGATTTGAAACATCTTTTCAATAGCTAAATTTGTGTTGGTTTTGTTAATTGTACACCCTTTATTGTCTTCCCTTTGATGTAATTTCTTAGTGAAGCTGAGAAAATAATGTTACACACATATAAAAGATGCACCCTTCTACTCATTATTGTTGTTATTATACTTCTCCTTTCTAACCTATTATTATGATCTTGCCCCCCCCCCCACATACTGTTTGTCTTGTTTATGATATATATCAAAATTTGTTTTTCCAACTACTATGCTAATTGTTTCTGAATATGTAAATCAATGTGAGATTTGCAAAATGTTTTTCCTAGATAAATTCAGTTTTTAAAAAAAATACTGAAATGATGGCTTGGAACTAATTGCCAAAAGGTCTGCAGCAAATATCACTATGCTCAAAATATACATAGAAATAACCGAACATAAGGAGGACAAATTGTATCCATCATGCTTTGAGTTTACACAGATCAGTCAGTCCCTTATGTTTAATGTCGTTTAATATTTGCACATAAAGAGCATGTACTTTATTTGGTAATACATCTGCATGGTATGAAAGTTAGTCTTGTCATTCTTTTGTGCCCTAGTGGTTCTGCCAACTAGATATCTACACACACTTAATAATGTTGTATGGGGATTCTCTGATGAATTCTATGAGCATTAATCTGTTGATTGTTTCTGAATTAATCTGTTGATTGTTTCTGAATTTAAGATGATTCTCCTCCTCTGTATATGAATATTATTCTGAGAACAACCTTTCATTGTCTGCTGTCTGGAAAGGCAAATGTATAACTAACTTGAACAAGTTATTGTTCTTTATGGCTGTGCAATATTCAAAATCTTAAAGGTATGGCTCCGCAAGTGTTCTTGCTCGGATATCTCTGCTCCAATAAGAAAAGTTTTCACTAGCATAAATTCTGCCAAAGTTTCACTTTCTAGAATCAGTGCTTTGCTGCCACTTATACCATATATTGTTTTATTCCTTAATGTTGTATTCGGGTTTTAAGTCCAACATTCCAATAGTCTTCCATAATGCTGTATTAGGGTTTTTAGTCCAACATTCCAATAGTCTTCCATAATACTGTATTAGGGTTTTACGTCCAACATTCCCATACTCTTCGATTATGCTTTATTAGGGTTTTAAGTCCAACATTCCAATAGTCTTCCATAATACTGTATTAGGGTTTTAAGTCCAACATTCCCATAGTCTTCGATTATGCTTTATTAGGGTTTTAAGTCCAACATTTCAATAGTCTTCCATAATACTGTATTAGGGTTTTAAGTCCAACATTCCAATAGTCTTCCATTATGCTTTATTAGGGTTTTAAGTCCAACATTCCAATAGTCTTCCATAATACTGTATTAGGGTTTTAAGTCCAACATTCCAATAGTCTTCCATTATGCTTTATTAGGGTTTTAAGTCCAACATTCCAATAGTCTTCCATTATGCTTTATTAGGGTTTTAAGTCCAACATTTCAATAGTCTTCCATAATACTGTATTAGGGTTTTAAGTCCAACATTCCAATAGTCTTCCATTATGCTTTATTAGGGTTTTAAGTCCAACATTCCAATAGTCTTCCATAATACTGTATTAGGGTTTTAAGTCCAACATTCCAATAGTCTTCCATTATGCTTTATTAGGGTTTTAAGTCCAACATTCCAATAGTCTTCCATTATGCTTTATTAGGGTTTTAAGTCCAACATTCCAATAGTCTTCCATTATGCTTTATTAGGGTTTCAACATTCCAATAGTCTTCCATTATGCTTTATTAGGGTTTCAACATTCCAATAGTCTTCCATTATGCTTTATTAGGGTTTTAAGTCCAACATTCCAATAGTCTTCCATAATACTGTATTAGGGTTTTAAGTCCAACATTCCAATAGTCTTCCATTATGCTTTATTAGGGTTTTAAGTCCAACATTCCCATAGTCTTCCATTATGCTTTATTAGGGTTTCAACATTCCAATAGTCTTCCATTATGCTTTATTAGGGTTTCAACATTCCAATAGTCTTCCATTATGCTTTATTAGGGTTTTAAGTCCAACATTCCAATAGTCTTCCATAATACTGTATTAGGGTTTTAAGTCCAACATTCCAATAGTCTTCCATTATGCTTTATTAGGGTTTCAACATTCCAATAGTCTTCCATTATGCTTTATTAGGGTTTCAACATTCCAATAGTCTTCCATTATGCTTTATTAGGGTTTTAAGTCCAACATTCCAATAGTCTTCCATAATACTGTATTAGGGTTTTAAGTCCAACATTCCAATAGTCTTCCATTATGCTTTATTAGGGTTTCAACATTCCAATAGTCTTCCATAATGCTGTATTAGGGTTTTAAGTCCAACATTCCAATAGTCTTCCATTATGCTTTATTAGGGTTTCAACATTCCAATAGTCTTCCATAATGCTGTATTAGGGTTTTAAGTCCAACATTCCAATAGTCTTCCATTATGCTTTATTAGGGTTTTAAGTCCAACATTCCAATAGTCTTCCATTATGCTTTATTAGGGTTTTAAGTCCAACATTCCAATAGTCTTCCATTATGCTTTATTAGGGTTTTAAGTCCAACATTCCAATAGTCTTCCATTATGCTTTATTAGGGTTTTAAGTCCAACATTCCAATAGTCTTCCATTATGCTTTATTAGGGTTTTAAGTCCAACATTCCAATAGTCTTCCATTATACTTTATTAGGGTTTTAAGTCCAACATTCCAATAGTCTTCCATTATGCTTTATTAGGGTTTCAACATTCCAATAGTCTTCCATTATGCTTTATTAGGGTTTTAAGTCCAACATTCCAATAGTCTTCCATAATACTGTATTAGGGTTTTAAGTCCAACATTCCAATAGTCTTCCATTATGCTTTATTAGGGTTTTAAGTCCAACATTCCCATAGTCTTCCATTATGCTTTATTAGGGTTTCAACATTCCAATAGTCTTCCATTATGCTTTATTAGGGTTTCAACATTCCAATAGTCTTCCATTATGCTTTATTAGGGTTTTAAGTCCAACATTCCAATAGTCTTCCATAATACTGTATTAGGGTTTTAAGTCCAACATTCCAATAGTCTTCCATTATGCTTTATTAGGGTTTCAACATTCCAATAGTCTTCCATAATGCTGTATTAGGGTTTTAAGTCCAACATTCCAATAGTCTTCCATAATGCTGTATTAGGGTTTTAAGTCCAACATTCCAATAGTCTTCCATTATGCTTTATTAGGGTTTCAACATTCCAATAGTCTTCCATAATGCTGTATTAGGGTTTTAAGTCCAACATTCCAATAGTCTTCCATTATGCTTTATTAGGGTTTTAAGTCCAACATTCCAATAGTCTTCCATTATGCTTTATTAGGGTTTTAAGTCCAACATTCCAATAGTCTTCCATTATGCTTTATTAGGGTTTTAAGTCCAACATTCCAATAGTCTTCCATTATGCTTTATTAGGGTTTTAAGTCCAACATTCCAATAGCCTTCCATTATGCTTTATTAGGGTTTTAAGTCCAACATTCCAATAGTCTTCCATTATGCTTTATTAGGGTTTTAAGTCCAACATTCCAATAGTCTTCCATTATGCTTTATTAGGGTTTTAAGTCCAACATTCCAATAGTCTTCCATTATGCTTTATTAGGGTTTTAAGTCCAACATTCCAATAGTCTTCCATTATGCTTTATTAGGGTTTTAAGTCCAACATTCCAATAGTCTTCCATTATGCTTTATTAGGGTTTTAAGTCCAACATTCCAATAGTCTTCCATTATGCTTTATTAGGGTTTCAACATTCCAATAGTCTTCCATTATGCTTTATTAGGGTTTTAAGTCCAACATTCCAATAGTCTTCCATTATGCTTTATTAGGGTTTTAAGTCCAACATTCCAATAGTCTTCCATAATACTGTATTAGGGTTTTAAGTCCAACATTCCAATAGTCTTCCATAATACTGTATTAGGGTTTTAAGTCCAACATTCCAATAGTCTTCCATTATGCTTTATTAGGGTTTTAAGTCCAACATTCCAATAGTCTTCCATTATGCTTTATTAGGGTTTTAAGTCCAACATTCCAATAGTCTTCCATAATACTGTATTAGGGTTTTAAGTCCAACATTCCAATAGTCTTCCATAATACTGTATTAGGGTTTTAAGTCCAACATTCCAATAGTCTTCCATTATGCTTTATTAGGGTTTTAAGTCCAACATTCCAATAGTCTTCCATTATGCTTTATTAAGGTTTTAAGTCCAACATTCCAATAGTCTTCCATTATGCTTTATTAGGGTTTTAAGTCCAACATTCCAATAGTCTAACATAATACTGTATTAGGGTTTTAAGTCCAACATTCCAATAGTCTTCCATTATGCTTTATTAGGGTTTTAAGTCCAACATTCCAATAGTCTTCCATTATGCTTTATTAAGGTTTTAAGTCCAACATTCCAATAGTCTTCCATAATACTGTATTAGGGTTTTAAGTCCAACATTCCAATAGTCTTTCATTATGCTTTATTAAGGTTTTAAGTCCAACATTCCAATAGTCTTCCATAATACTGTATTAGGGTTTTAAGTCCAGCATTCGAATAGTCTTCCATAATACTGTATTAGGGTTTTAAGTCCAACATTCCAATAGTCTTCCATTATGCTTTATTAGGGTTTTAAGTCCAACATTCCAATAGTCTTCCATTATGCTTTATTAGGGTTTTAAGTCCAACATTCCAATAGTCTTCCATAATACTGTATTAGGGTTTTAAGTCCAACATTCCAATAGTCTTCCATTATGCTTTATTAGGGTTTTAAGTCCAACATTCCAATAGTCTTCCATAATACTGTATTAGGGTTTTAAGTCCAACATTCCAATAGTCTTCCATTATGCTTTATTAGGGTTTTAAGTCCAACATTCCAATAGTCTTCCATTATGCTTTATTAAGGTTTTAAGTCCAACATTCCAATAGTCTTCCATAATACTGTATTAGGGTTTTAAGTCCAACATTCCAATAGTCTTCCATAATACTGTATTAGGGTTTTAAGTCCAACATTCCAATAGTCTTCCATTATGCTTTATTAAGGTTTTAAGTCCAACATTCCAATAGTCTTCCATAATACTGTATTAGGGTTTTAAGTCCAACATTCCAATAGTCTTCCATAATACTTTATTAGGGTTTTAAGTCCAACATTCCAATAGTCTTCCATTATGCTTTATTAAGGTTTTAAGTCCAACATTCCAATAGTCTTCCATTATGCTTTATTAGGGTTTTAAGTCCAACATTCCAATAGTCTAACATAATACTGTATTAGGGTTTTAAGTCCAACATTCCAATAGTCTTCCATTATGCTTTATTAGGGTTTTAAGTCCAACATTCCAATAGTCTTCCATTATGCTTTATTAAGGTTTTAAGTCCAACATTCCAATAGTCTTCCATAATACTGTATTAGGGTTTTAAGTCCAACATTCCAATAGTCTTTCATTATGCTTTATTAAGGTTTTAAGTCCAACATTCCAATAGTCTTCCATAATACTGTATTAGGGTTTTAAGTCCAGCATTCCAATAGTCTTCCATAATACTGTATTAGGGTTTTAAGTCCAACATTCCAATAGTCTTCCATTATGCTTTATTAGGGTTTTAAGTCCAACATTCCAATAGTCTTCCATTATGCTTTATTAGGGTTTTAAGTCCAACATTCCAATAGTCTTCCATAATACTGTATTAGGGTTTTAAGTCCAACATTCCAATAGTCTTCCATTATGCTTTATTAGGGTTTTAAGTCCAACATTCCAATAGTCTTCCATAATACTGTATTAGGGTTTTAAGTCCAACATTCCAATAGTCTTCCATTATGCTTTATTAGGGTTTTAAGTCCAACATTCCAATAGTCTTCCATTATGCTTTATTAAGGTTTTAAGTCCAACATTCCAATAGTCTTCCATAATACTGTATTAGGGTTTTAAGTCCAACATTCCAATAGTCTTCCATAATACTGTATTAGGGTTTTAAGTCCAACATTCCAATAGTCTTCCATTATGCTTTATTAAGGTTTTAAGTCCAACATTCCAATAGTCTTCCATAATACTGTATTAGGGTTTTAAGTCCAACATTCCAATAGTCTTCCATAATACTGTATTAGGGTTTTAAGTCCAACATTCCAATAGTCTTCCATTATGCTTTATTAGGGTTTTAAGTCCAACATTCCAATAGTCTTCCATTATGCTTTATTAGGGTTTCAACATTCCAATAGTCTTCCATTATGCTTTATTAGGGTTTCAACATTCCAATAGTCTGTTTGTTCAGACATGGGTATCTTGAATATGCTCTTTCAAATTTGTTCAATCCTTATTTATTTAGTTTATTCAGTTTATTTAGTTTATTCAGTTTATTTAGTTTATTTAGTTTATTCAGTTTATTCAGTTTATTTAGTTTATTTAGTTTATTTAGTTTATTCAGTTTATTTAGTTTATTTAGTTTATTTAGTTTATTCAGTTTATTTAGTTTATTTAGTTTATTTAGTTTATTCAGTTTATTTAGTTTATTTAGTTTATTTAGTTTATTCAGTTTATTTAGTTTATTTAGTTTATTCAGTTTATTTAGTTTATTCAGTTTATTTAGTTTATTTAGTTTATTCAGTTTATTTAGTTTATTTAGTTTATTCAGTTTATTTAGTTTATTCAGTTTATTTAGTTTATTTAGTTTATTTAGTTTATTTAGTTTATTCAGTTTATTTAGTTTATTTAGTTTATTTAGTTTATTTAGTTTATTCAGTTTATTTAGTTTATTTAGTTTATTTAGTTTATTCAGTTTATTTAGTTTATTTAGTTTATTTAGTTTATTTAGTTTATTTAGTTTATTCAGTTTATTCAGTTTATTTAGTTTATTTAGTTTATTTAGTTTATTTAGTTTATTCAGTTTATTTAGTTTATTTAGTTTATTCAGTTTATTTAGTTTATTTAGTTTATTTAGTTTATTCAGTTTATTTAGTTTATTCAGTTTATTTAGTTTATTTAGTTTATTCAGTTTATTTAGTTTATTTAGTTTATTCAGTTTATTTAGTTTATTTAGTTTATTTAGTTTATTTAGTTTATTCAGTTTATTTAGTTTATTTAGTTTATTCAGTTTATTTAGTTTATTCAGTTTATTTAGTTTATTTAGTTTATTCAGTTTATTTAGTTTATTTAGTTTATTCAGTTTATTTAGTTTATTTAGTTTATTCAGTTTATTTAGTTTATTTAGTTTATTTAGTTTATTTAGTTTATTCAGTTTATTTAGTTTATTCAGTTTATTTAGTTTATTTAGTTTATTTAGTTTATTCAGTTTATTTAGTTTATTTAGTTTATTCAGTTTATTTAGTTTATTCAGTTTATTTAGTTTATTTAGTTTATTCAGTTTATTTAGTTTATTTAGTTTATTTAGTTTATTTAGTTTATTTAGTTTATTTAGTTTATTCAGTTTATTTAGTTTATTCAGTTTATTTAGTTTATTTAGTTTATTCAGTTTATTTAGTTTATTTAGTTTATTTAGTTTATTTAGTTTATTCAGTTTATTTAGTTTATTCAGTTTATCTGGATGCTCATCTTTAGCATAAAATCTCTCATTGCAGAATGTATGGAGAAAAGAAACTAAAATTGCACTTAACGTTTTAATTGCCTGTATTTAGGAGTGGTAGTTTCGAAATATTGCTGCAAAGTAGGTTAGGCCAAAAAGGCATCATGTCTATCCAACATATACATTGGACTCGCACTGTACATCAATTTTGGGCTCAAAATCACACACTTGCATTTCCAGTGACACTTTTCCACTGTCCAACGGACTGATGTACATGAAATTAAAGTCATCAATTCTATCACCAGCCAGTATTTGCTGACTGAAAACATCTTCTGAAGACAGACCATGTTGTGATTGAGCCATTTTGTTTTCCAGTGTGGCTGTCACAGAATAATGCAAGAAATTACTTCATTATGCCTTAGAGCAATTTGACCATTTCTCGTATATGCTTACAATGTTTCCTAGGGTGAATAATTTTTTTTCTTCAGTTAAGCAACTGAACTAGTATGTATCTTGTCATAGATTGCTTGCGGCATGAGACACTAAACATATGGTATACATTGGTATTTCACCTGGACTAATACTCACTCTCCTGTGGCGTTAGGGAAAGTATTGTGTTTAATTGACACACTGGTCTTTGGATCTTGTCAATGAGTGAATTTTAATTCCGTACTTGATATTATGACCAGTTTGGTTTCTTTGTCGCTGTCTGCAGCTGTTTTTGTAGCTTTACAGAAACATGTTATAATTTATTATATATATATTTCCTTTTTGCAAGGCATATATCCTCTGCAGTAGGTTTTGTATTTAAACAGAACCATGGTATAAAATTGCTAAAGCCTAAAGTTTGTATCCCCATATACTCAGTTGTATTCAGATATACTTAGGTTTCCTGCCTCACTAACCTGAGCTGAAGGAAATGTCATCATAACATAGTTCTAAGACAAATCATTGTTCCAGCAATCCAATCTATTGAAGGTCAAGATGGGGAACAACAGACTGCATGTTATTGAAGATTTTATTAGTTTAATTAAGTTAATCCAACTCTCGAATGGCAAGACATGGGTATTACTTTTTTAGATATGATAGTATCAGATGCTGTAATGGCAGTAAAGGCACTCACTTTCTGCATCAGTTTCTGTAATCGACATCAACTTTGAAAATTATTAATAAATGACGTAAAGTTTGCACCCATCTGTGCTTTGTGTTCATGTCTTTCTTGCATAAGCAGAAAAGCTGTAATAAACATGTGATTCAAAGTCAGTGCACTGCATTTTGTGGAACGGGTGTTTTAAGTGGGAATGACCTTTTAATTAAATAAATGTCATAAGGCTATTGTCTGTATTGCAGATTTTTTGTCTCTTCTGTAGAGAAATAGAGTGTCTAATGCCAGGGTACACACATATGCAGAGAGCTCAGCCTATCAGATGGAGCCACTGGCTACTTAGGTTAGTATGATTTTTATTATGCATGTCTAAGATTAGCTTGCTTCAAGTAAGGTACCATCGTTACTTATAAGTAAGTAAAGTCCAACTGCAAGCAACATAGACCCTGATCTGCAGTCATATAATGCTGGCAGGTCAGGGTCTATGTTGTTTGTTCTACTGATTACTCCTAAGGAACTGCATAGGCCCAGATATACTGGCAAATTATGCATTGGTAGATCTGGGTCTGTGCAGTTTGCAGTTGGACTTTTAAGCAAGTATAAATGATGTGCTAAATTATATTGTGTCAAGTACAGAAGAGCTCGACATCTGAGACGTGGCTACCATCACAATGTAGATGTTATCCAAAATGAACGACATTGGGTAGCGTGTTCTGTAGTCAACTGATAGTTGAACTAGAGGCCAAGTTTTCAGGAATATTGCACACAGGCTTGTCTACTGATATTGATCCTTTTCTGACCATCCATATTGACACTTTTCCATCTGCCCAAAATTGATACTTTCCAATCTGCCCAAATTCATTCTTTTCCATCCACCCATATTGATACTTTTCCATCTGCCCATATTGCTAATTTTCCATCTGTCCATATTGATACTGTTCCTTCTACCCATATTAAATGGCTAGTGGAATAAAAAATGAATTGATTGCTTGTCCTTTTTAAGAGAATTTGACTGTAGTAGGAATACTACATGGTTATTTCCCAAACATCTGTATTAACAAAACCCTATTTCCCAGCACTGATTTTGTGATCTCTAAAACCTGATGTAGTAACAATACTATAAAGCTCTAAACCAGACCGATGTAGTAACAATACACTATCTTCCAGCACTGATTTGTTTTCTTCAAAATCTGATGTAGTAACAATACTACATAGCTTTCCACCAAACTCATGTATTTTTTTAAATAAATATGCAGTCAATAAAATTTTGAAAATAATTTGAAAAACTGAAATGTTCATGGGCATCAACAATTCAGTGTAGCACAGAAGCTTTTGAGAAATTAAATAATTTGATGAATTTGTGAAGGCCAGAAGAGAAGATGATTTTGCCAACAATATGGTGATTAACATGGATGAAACGCGAGTGTACTTTGATCTCACTGCTCGATGGACTGATGATAAATTGGGGGTTAAAAGTGTGAGAATTAGCATGACTGGTTCAGATTGAGGATTGAGGAACAAAATCTGACTTGAGTTCTGCAGTTTCCACTTCAAGAGATGTGTTTTGCCTCCAACGATAATTATTCACGGCATGAGAAAGGTAAACAAATATTCATGCACCAAAATAATGGATCATACATGTGCAGAAGAAGGGTTGTGAAGATGAAATGATGATGCAGTAGACTAAAGAGTTTTATCTCATTTGCAGTTTTATATTTTTTACAATAAAATTTAAGTTGTAATTTTGGAATGATTTATAAGTTGTCCCACAACTTACTACTAAAAAAAACTGTTCCAGAACATACAGTGCACAAGAAATGACTTCAAAAATTAATTTATGGTGTCCCAACAAATATATTGTCTAAACATATATGGTAAATACAGTAATACTGCTACAGAGATGAAGTTTACTGATATGCATTAATGTTGTTTGTTAATGTGATAATATTACCATATTGATACTCCTGACAGCCTTGCTGTAGTGATGTTACTTGCTAATGATTCTTTGCTACTTTGTTATATCAAAACTCTTGCAGTAATATTACCATATTTGTAAGGTAATTGTTGAGAGTACCATTGTTTTAATCTAAAAAACCATTTGTAGGTATTATTACTACATGTATATAGCTGAAGTTTACAGCCATGCCATAATGTTATTTGCTGCATTTCTACATTGTTAAAGTTGAAATCCTTTTGTAATAATGCTATTCCAAGGAGACTGCATTAATCTGAAGCTGTCATCACCATGCCTGATTTAATAGTTTGGCCAGTAATAATAATACTGTCTACCGGTAGTTGAAATTGTTGAAGGTGTTATATATACAAGATATTCAGTATATTGAAGTACTTGTACACAATATTTTAATCATGATAAAATATAGATATTTTCAACAGTAATGTAAGGCACAATTTCTTTCTCATTTAATAGAATTAAAATGTCAGTAGCGTCTCATGCTGTTATTTCTGGTATTTCTTCCATGTCAGGCAGATATTTGGGTTATTCTTTCATTAGGAGGATGTTTCAGTTTCATATAAATTCTGTTCTGCTCTTCCTTTGATCTCTTTTCAACATATAGCCTACACATAGTCAATTTCCTTTTTCCCATATTGATACTTTTCCTCCACCCATACTGCTCCTTCTACCCATATTGATACTTTTCCACCACCCATACTGTTCCTTCTACCCATATTGATACTTTTCTCATCCACCCATATTGATACTTTTCCATTAGTCCATATTGATGTTTTCCCATCAACCCATATTGATACTTTTCCATCTGCCCAGGCATAGTGATACTTTTCCATTGAGCCCCTATTGATTCTTTTCCATTAGCCCATATTGATATTTATCCATCCACTCATATTGTTACTTTTTCATCTGCCTAGGCATATTGATACTTTTCCATTAGCCCCAATTGATATTTTTCCATTAGTCCCAATTGATACTTTTCCATTAGCCCCAATTGATACTTTTCCATTAGTCCCAATTGATACTTTTCCATTAGCCCCAATTGATACTTTTCCATTAGCCCCAATTGATACTTTTCCATTAGCCCCAATTGATACTTTTCCATTAGCCCCAATTGATATTTTTCCATTAGTCCCAATTGATACTTTTCCATTAGCCCCAATTGATACTTTTCCATTAGCCCCAATTGATATTTTTCCATTAGTCCCAATTGATACTTTTTCATTAGCCCCAATTGATACTTTTCCACATATTTAAGTCTGATTCCTCTTGTCCGACTCTACTTATTCTGATGTCTTTTTCCGGATTGAATCAAATTCTGATATAAGCAAGTGGAATGCTGTATGTTGATGATCTTATCACTTTGACATGGGTTAAAGAAAAATAATTTGTAAGGCATGTAATGTGTATTTGTTAATCTTTGCAGAACATGGTGTAAACACCAGAAAATTCAATGCAATTCCAACTATATTTAAGTATTTGTCCACAAAATTGAAAATTCATGAGAAGTTGGGCTGTCAACATTTACAAATTATTTTCCACATAAAAGGTGCCTAATGCCATAGTTAATAAATGCAACCCTATCATGATGGTGATGCTTCTTGTTTTTTTCCTCAGTTGTTTTGATGATGGCAGAAGAGTTAATATTATTTTGCTGCTGTCCATCCATACATCTGCATGTCTGTAACAAATTTATTATTGCATCTTGGCACAAAAAATATTTCAAACCGTAAAATTGTATGCACTTTCTCATGGTCATAGAAAGATAACATACCTAATTAACCTAATTAGGTTTTTAAGGCATTACAGTAACTTTGCAAACTTGAAAACATTTTTAACTTTTTTTGGGCTTTGATTTAGATAATGTGATTTAGATAACGCCACATGAGGTTGACAAATCGAAATTTGTTTATTTGTATTCCTATATAGAAGATCTAATTAAATTTTGAGACATTGCAAAATGATCTTAGCCTTTAGACATTGTTAAGCATTTGGACAAAAGAATCTTGTTAGCAAATTTATGCATAAATCATACACAAAAGACATTTGACATGAATGTTTGTACACATTTGTTGGGTGCCCTGACTAGCCAAGTGGTCTAAAGTGCTATCTGTTACGGATCACTGCCATCTCACCTCTGTATTCGTGGGTTTGAGTCTCAGATTCGGCCAATGTGGGTATGTGAAAGAGCTTGCCAGTAGCTTCTCGTGGTCGGTGGTTTTTTCCGGGGTTTTTGCCGGCTTCTTCCTCTACCATTAATACTGGCTGCCATGTATAGCTTATCATGTGCTGAAAAATGGCATTAAACCCTACAACAACAAAAACAACAACAACAACAGCAACACATTTGTAGCTGAACTTATTAGATTGTCATGCTAATTTATCATTCTTTCCTGATGTTGAACTTTTTAGTCTGCAACTTTTCTGGTTTGCAGTTTACATGTTTTTCAAGCACAAATGTAGTTAATTGTTTAATCTATTACAGTGTTTAAAATGCAGTTGACATTGTCAAGGCTTGATGAATTTACCTATTACAGAAATATTGCATTTGTAATAATATTCCATTCTATTCCTCACAGCTATGCATGGATGTTGAAGAGAGACCTAGAGAGACTTAGTGGAGTGATAAAGAGAGTGAATATCTGCCCATTGGGTAGGTGAGTATAAATCAAAGCTTCAGTTTGATTTCTTTAAATTTCATTCATTGAAATTATCTTGGTGACTCAGTGGTTAGTATGCTAGACTCAAGACCAAAAGGGTATGGGTTTGAATCCTACCATTGGACCACCTGCTAGATCAGCTACAGTGGTGTGCACCATGATGTATGTGTGTGTGTGTGTGTATATATATATATATATATATATATATATATATATATATATATATATATATATATATATATATATATATATATATAAAATTTTATATATATTATAGACAGCAATCAATATATTAACAGTGTTGTTAGAAACATTCTTCGTCTTCTGGCAATCAGATTAAAATCAGATCTTCACTCTAGATCTGACAGCAATCACTTAAGGGCCATGTACTTGTGACCTATAAATTAGCCAGTGGAAATACAGCTTTCAGAAATCGGAAAGCAAATCGTTCAGCACACATTGATGCTCTTCAGCCACACTGCTCAGTCTCCCAAACATAGATATAAGATAATTTTGATTGGCTGATAAATTCAGCAATTATGGTAACAACATAGGTCAACATCAAGTGGTTGCTACCAGATCTTCATGTAGGACAAGGGAAATCTCATTTTAATCAGATTGGTTCTTCTGGCCAGAACTATGTTTATTTTAATCAGATTGGTTCTTATTCTGGCTGAAACAATGTTTTAAATTAACCAGTCAAACAGAATAGTGGCAAGAATTAGCTTGAAGAATTACCACTGAGACTTTTTAGAGAAATCAATTTTACCACGGAAAGCTTTGTGTACTGGCTGCAAAAAAACTTACCAATTATGGACAGTGAAGAGAAAAAGCCTTGAATTGGAATTTCCAGTTCAGATTGGTCGGTTCCATGATCCCAGTGACACAACTGGAATTATTTCCAATATAGATTGGATGGTTCCATGATCATAATGACACAACTTGGTTTTGCAACTATGAACATTGGGCAGTCAAAAATATGTCATCTACAATAAAAAAAATGTCATCCACTCTCCTTCATTGCCACACTGAGAAGAACAATTATGTGAAATTCGGTCTATGCTTTTGAGTATTACTTGACATGCTGAGAAAAGTAGTGGATCCTGACAATATCATTTTATTCTGGTTAGGACAGGAAAAGAGGGTATTACCCCTGCAACCTATTCTCGTTTCCACATCTTACCTGTTCTCATAGCATTATTTGGGGAATGAATTTGTTGAAGAAAGCAACAATTAAATAAGACAAATTGTCTTTCTTCAAGAATTTTTCCCTCAGTATGTTAATATTGGACCTTCTACATATCCTCCAAATGCAAGCATCCCCATTGATGTATCACATCTTTAACTTTTAAACATGTTTTTAATGGGTTGTCACCTAGAGGTTGTAAATAATTGACAGTCATTGAGGTCATTTTGAAAAGTTATCTTACTTTGCCTATATAGTATAATGATGGATAAGATGAAAATAAAGTTTTTCCAGAATACTGGATTTGAAATTTTCTATCTTAATGTTGATGGGTTTGGGTAAAGATCCACAAAGAAACATAAGTTATATTAAAAATTGTTTTATTACTTTCCCCTTGAATTAAGACAAACAATAAAGTCTATCAGAATTAAGATGCCATTTTTGATCATTTTCACTATAATTATGGTAGTACAAATAAAGATATTCCAGAATTTTATTCCTGAATATGTCTGAGTATGATAGGTGATAGGGCAGTCATTGACATATTTTAGATGTGTCAAGATTGTTTTAAGCATTTTTGAAGGCAAACAGATTATTACTGGGATTTTTCAAGGTAGGATACTATGAATAGTTATGTAGGAAACCGTATTGATCACATTCATAGAAAAGCTTAGAGTCATGATTAACCGTATTGATACGAGCTCTTGGTCACATTCATAGAAAAGCTTAGAGTCATGATTAAGATTTTTTGCTAGTGGCAGTAATGACATGATGTACATAGTTTTACAAAGAAAAGAGAAACAAACACCAGAGAAAGCAAATAACATTCTTTATTTATTAAAGAAAATGATGAAACATTTGTCATGAAAGTCTTCTTAATTGGAAAGTAAGGGTATAATACATCCTTGTTTACCTGTCTGGATCACTTCTGGTCAAGTAGGTGTATAATGCAACCTTGTTTAACTGGCTGGATAACTTCTGACCACTTGCTGGTCAAAAAATGGTATCATGCAGCCTTGTTTACCTGGCTGGAACACTTGTGACCACTTGCTGGCAAGCAATGGTATAATTTAACTTGCTGGTCAAGCAGGGATATCGTGCAACAGTGTCTAGGAAGAACCCGGAAAACCCCCAGAAAGAACCACCGACCCATGAGAAGCTACTGGCAAGCTTTTCACATAACTACATGTGCCGAATCTTAGACTCGAACCCACGCAGACAGAGGCGAGATGGCAGTGATGCGTAATGGACAGCGCTTTAGACCACTCGGCCACTAGGGGCCCCTCCTTGTTTACCTAACTGAATCACTTATGATCACTTGCTGGTCAAGAAGGGGTATCATGCAAGTGCAGCTTGTTTATCTGGATGTATCACTTCTGTTAACTTACTGGTCAAGCAAGGCTACAGTGCAAACATTTTTTACCAGCCTAAACCCTTTCTTTCTGGCAAGCAATGGTATAATAGAACTTAATTATGAATTCATGGCATGAATTTTTAGCCTCAAGTGGTCTAAAGCACTCTCCATTATGGATCACTGCCATATCACCTCTGCGTGGGTTCGAGTTTCAGATTCGGTCAATGTAGGTATGTGAGAAAGCTTGCCAGTAGCTTCTCGTGGGTCGTTGGTTCTTCCTCCACCATTAATACTGGCTGCCATGTATAGCCTATCATGTGCACCCTACAACAACAACAACATCATTAACTTTTAAATGTCTTATTGTTGGAACCAAAAAGCATGTAAATATATTTTGATCTTGATCTCAACTTTTATTTCATGAATCCGCACATTTCTAATCAATTGTTGGCAAATTAACTATAAATATTTATAAAAACTATCTAATTTACCCTGAATGAACATTCAGCATAAGTGAGTTTTTCATTGCAACAAGATGGTATGATAAACTACAAGAATATGTTGATTAAATTTAAAAATTGAACTTCAGCAGCAAACGTTTCCAGCAATATTGTCTATCCTAAGAGTATTGCATAATCCTTTTTTTATACTGTTAGTTACTCATAAAATTGTAGCATTTAATTATAAAACATCTTTATATTTAATAAGGGATCAAATTACCCTTTGGCTCATAAGGACCAAACACTCAATGTTGCTTTATATGTCTATAGTTTGGCTAAGTTTTGTCTGTATGTCAGATTTTTTGGCAGCAAGGTAGGGTATATGTATCTCATTAACAAATTTCTACCTTTAGTTAGTTTATGCCTTGATGATTTGAGCATCTATCCAAACAATTGCTTTAATATTATAGTGCTTTACACTACTCTTTTAATTCCAGAGTAGAGGGATGTGAGACATTAAGCAGTAGACACTTGTGGTGGGAACAGTTTATTACAGTTTTGGCAGTTTTTTACAGTTTTCTGGCACTACCATGATCATAGGCTTGATGTGAAGGCCCTGACTGACTAAATATGTAAATCAAGAATCTAACTCGGAATTTTATACATGTAAACCAATTTCAGCCCTAATCATGCATTGGAGGTCAGAATCTTGTTCAGGTTGTAATTGCATGCAAACAGTGTTGACAATGATACAGTGCAGGTCATATTAATTGACTTGTTCAAGCATTAGTGACATTCAGTGAAGGGACTAATTAACCAAATATTATTTCTAGGATTAGGTTTTGGTCAGAATTCAGTTTTTCATAGTTTCTGCTGTTTTGACCTCCACATTTGTTGTAATTAAAACCTGATTTGGCAGGAAAGCTTTTGAAAAAACTAATAGGTACTTGATTATGGACCAGTTTGCAGAACAAGTAAATTGATAATCTTTTTCTGATTTACACAACACTACTTCGATCAAGAGGAACAAATGACAGCAGAACTAGGTCTGTACAGGTTCTTAGTTGCGTAGAAGTTATGCAAAAGTATATACAGTACAATAAAACCTATCTTGAAAGACCACCTCTCCAGTAAAAAGTCATGGTCTCACACGACATGTGATCTCTTTTGACAAGACAATACAGTATGTAATCAGTAAATCTGTATTGAGAATCTAGTATCTCAAGACAGGTGGTCTGTTATAGAAGTGGTCATTCAAGACATGTTTTTCTGTATAATTTGTTATTGAAACTATCTCATTTCAGTGGAGCTTTGGCTGGGAACCCATTTGGAGTAGACAGAACACAGCTGGCTAAAGGTAAGGATTGAGACACAAATAAGTGCCATAGAGTGGGCAGTGTTGTGACTTGTTAAGATCTTGTAAGAGACATAGTGTCTCTATAACAATTTATTCTTATGGAGCATTGAACATTTTGATCGTACATTATTTATTTATTGTAATATAAACTTCATTAGTAGTCTGCTGTTGAGACTGTATTTGAATTTCATGCTATATTTTCCTTGTAAGCCAGGGGAATTTTAGGATCAAATGTTTCTGAAAACATCTAGAGGTTGCCATTTGTTTTCCATCAGATGATTCAGTTGAATTATTCATTGCAACTTTATTCTCAGAAAAGCGAGCTGGTTCTTTTACGTTTGAAGTACTTTCAAAGTCATTGATGAGTTTGCCAAAGAATTTGTCATAGCCTAGGCACAAATCTGTTGAAAGAACTTTTATTGGTCAATATAGTTTGGTAGTTTAATGGTTTAGGGTATGGTAGTTTAATGGTTTCTAGTATGGTAGTTTAATGGTTTTGGGTATGGTATTTTAATGGTTTGGGGTATGGTAGTTTAATGGTTTAGGGTATGGTAGTTTAATGGTTTAGGGTATGATAGTTTAATGGTTTAGGGTATGGTAGTTTAATGGTTTAGGGTATGATAGTTTAATGGCTTAGGGTATGGTAGTTTAATGGTTTAGGGTATGGTAGTTTAATGGTTTGGGGTATGGTAGTTTAATGGTTTAGGGTATGATAGTTTAATGGTTTAGGGTATGATAGTTTAATGGCTTAGGGTATGGTAGTTTAATGGTTTAGGGTATGGTAGTTTAATGGTTTGGGGTATGGTAGTTTAATGGTTTAGGGTATGATAGTTTAATGGTTTAGGGTATGGTAGTTTAATGGTTTAGGGTATGGTAGTTTAATGGTTTAGGGTATGGTAGTTTAATGGTTTAGGGTATGGTAGTTTAATGGTTTAGGGTATGGTAGTTTAATGGTTTGGGGTATGGTAGTTTAATGGTTTGGGGTATGGTAGTTTAATGGTTTAGGGTATGGTAGTTTAATGGTTTAGGGTATGGTAGTTTAATGGTTTGGGGTATGGTAGTTTAATGGTTTAGGGTATGGTAGTTTAATGGTTTAGGGTATGGTAGTTTAATGGTTTAGGGTATGGTATTTTAATGGTTTGAGGTATGGTAGTTTAATGGTTTGGGGTATGGTAGTTTAATGGTTTAGGGTATGATAGTTTAATGGTTTAGGGTATGGTAGTTTAATGGTTTAGGGTGAATCAGCAATAAAAAGAACCATTAGCACTTTAAACATTTTGAATTCTTAAGTTCGGCACTGAATAAAATATTATCCAAAATTGCTCTGATGTTACATGAGGAAATATACCTGCTTGATGGCATATTGTAGGATAATGGACATAATACTTGAATATTACCTTAATTGTCAGTTTTCATTGTGAATTATAGAAAATTGTTCATTAAGAAGTTAGGAGTCACATGAAAAATGCTGTGATTGTTGACATGGCTTATTTATGCAGGGTTAGGGTTAGGTAAAAAAAAGAAAAATTTCATCTCCTGCCCCCTTTTAAGAAAGTAATTTTGGGGGATATAGCTACTGCTTTGTTCATCTGTCTGTCCATAAATAGTTACATTTAAAGAGCATAACTCAGTGGTTTGAAAATTCACTTTGCAGATTCAAAAGGTCAAGTGACATTTTTCAGCAGTCTGGTGAATTTTCTAAAATCTCTGCCGATAGATTACTAGCCACTGTACATTAAAAAGACATTCTTTTTTGAATATTGTCAACTATGTTCATAGAAAATCAATACTTTGCATAGATCATGCTCATGAAAGCGCTTTGCTCTCCATCTTCAGTACTAAATTTGCTTCCTAGATGGAGAGCAGACTTTTATTAGTTTGTAATTTCTTCTAAATTGTATTAGAAGTGTAGTGTGAAATCGGTGTGAAAGGAGAACAACTTTTCATCGGATCAAATTTAGGTCATTAACAGCCTCAATTTTTGTATTTCTTTAATAGCTGGATGACTAAGAATTTTTTCTGGCAGGTAAAACTATTTAGCAGTTGCTTAACACATTACTGCATGTATATGCCTTTGATGTCACCCCCATGACTGCGTAACGATGCAGTCGGATGCCTTTTATACCCGAGTTAATTTAGATGCTAAATATTTCCTCCACTACTACAACTAAAATGTATATGGGAATGCATATTAAAATGTGCATGCAGTAAAACTGTTTATTCACAAATTAATACTTTTATGAGCAATTTACTACACAATCTATAATAATGTCTGCCATTTGTAAACATGGTTTACATACCCAAAAGATGAGACTTAATTTATGGCTTTTTGAACAAGAACATTTTATATTGCATTTTATAATTCTATTTACATGAAAACTTGTGAATGGAAGCGTGGGAACTAGACTTGGCACATGTCACCAGTTAACCAGTGTAAATTGTTTATGAATGTATCAATTTTGGAAATACTGAAAAGTTTAATTTTATGCAAGATACAATTTTCCTTTTGATATAAAGACATTTCAGTAATTATTTGACCAGGAATATGTAATATAAGAATGATCAGTCTTTTAAGGGCAGTATATTTTTTAATAACATGGAAAATCCAAGTGGTCACATGATTCCTTACTTAACTTCCGGTGTGTGCATTCCTTCATTTTGCATGTAATTTGCTGTTTAATATAAATCTGATAGCATTAAAATGCAAAAAGAATAACCGAAATTTGATTAAATATTATTGGCAATTACAATTAAATGAAGTTGTCATCCATCTTGGTAAAAATGACTTTTATTTCATCCTGAACAAGAAGCATGTCAAAACGATTGTGAACATTTGCAACTTGCACGTTGTCTAATGTTGCGCATTAATAATGTCTACAGCAAATTTGCAATATTTTCTGCATGGTTGACTCCTTTTTTTTAATATTAAAGACTGGTTAGACTATTACGATGATTTCTATATAGAATTTGAAAATGGTAATGGTGACAGTGGAAGTTGATTCAGCGACTTTAGTAAAGAAGTAATGATAGCGTCGTCAATGATAGCATTAATAGCAATGAATTATCATCCATTTCTGATGTTAAGGACTCTGATATTTAGTTCTTTGTTACTGTCACTAATAATGCATGCTCTGATTTTCCTAATGCAGAGAACAATTCTGAGTTATGTGAAATCACTGAAAACCAAGACAGCTGGAAAAATGAAGGATTTCAGTCAAGTAATCTGGAATAAGTTGACACTGATCCATTCATTTTGAAAAATGAGGGATATCGGTCAAGTAATCTGGAATGAGTTGACGCTGATCCATTCATTTTGAAAAATGAGGGATTTCGGACAAGTAATCTGGAATGAGTTGACACTGATCCATTCATTTTGAAAAATGAGGGATTTCGGTCAAGTAATCTGGAATAAGTTGACACTGATCCATTCATTTTGAAAAATGAGGGATATCGGTCAAGTAATCTGGAATGAGTTGACGCTGATCCATTCATTTTGAAAAATGAGGGATTTCGGTCAAGTAATCTGGAATGAGTTGACACTGATTCATTCATTTTGAAAAATGAGGGATTTCGGTCAAGTAATCTGGAATAAGTTGACACTGATCCATTCATTTTGAAAAATGAGGGATATCGGTCAAGTAATCTGGAATGAGTTGACGCTGATCCATTCATTTTGAAAAATGAGGGATTTCGGTCAAGTAATCCGGAATGAGTTGACACTGATTCATTCATTTTGAAAAATGAGGGATTTCGGTCAAGTAATCTGGAATGAGTTGACACTGATTCATTCATTTTGAAAAATGAGGGATTTCGGTCAAGTAATCTGGAATAAGTTGACACTGATCCATTCATTTTGAAAAATGAGGGATATCGGTCAAGTAATCTGGAATGAGTTGACGCTGATCCATTCATTTTGAAAAATGAGGGATTTCGGTCAAGTAATCTGGAATGAGTTGACACTGATTCATTCATTTTGAAAAATGAGGGATTTCGGTCAAGTAATCTGGAATAAGTTGACACTGATCCATTCATTTTGAAAAATGAGGGATTTCGGTCAAGTAATCTGGAATAAGTTAACACTGATCCATTCATATTGAAACCTGCGTCTCACCTTACCGTTTGTGTTGATACTAGTCCTGTAGAATATGCCCAACTGTTCCTGGAACAATCATTTTTGAGGATTGTGCAGTACAATAAAGTTGTATGCACAACAAAATGGACCAGATCGAAATGGCACCCAGCATTAGTTGAGGAAGTTAAGACATCTCTTGTCATTAATATTCAATTGGCAGTGAAACAGACTATATTGGTGCACTGATCCATTTGTAGGAAACATCGGAATCAAAGGAGTCATGTCTGTAAAATAATTTGCCAAACTCCATCAGTATTTTCATTAAAATGACAATACCACTGAAACACAACATGGCATGTCAGGACTTGACCAACTGCATCAGATTCAACCATTTCTAGATAAAGTGAAGGAAACTTTCAAAGAAGTATACAGCAACAGGCTGAAACAGTCAGTAGATGAAGCTGTAATGAAATATAAGGTAATTATTTTAATTTCATTGCAGAATATGGTTTGTGTTGCATTTTAAAAATTCATTTGTGTACAAATGCTTTAATAATTACAGAACACTATTATTCAGATATTTTGTTTTTTGTTTAACATTTTTATATAAATATATTATTAATTTATTAATATATTAAATGATGAATAAAATATATCTTTCTACAATGTATATTTATTTACATAGAACAAAAACTTAACTGAAAGAGTTTGTAAATTACTTGACAGGGCAATAATCAATGAAACAATATATGCCGAGTAAGCCAATCAAGAGAGGTTTCAAAAATCTGGATGTGCTATGATATAGAAAGTAGATACTGTCATGTCTTGGACTTGTATCTGGGCAAACATGTTCCCAGTTGTGTACATCACCTATCTCAGAAAGTTGTGAAATTACTTATGGAGGATTGGAAAGGGAAATATCATCAGATTTACTTGATGCGTTGTACAAACTTTTTGTAAGCAAAATTTGATAGATTTTCATCATCAAAAAAGAATCATGACTGTACTTCTGTTATTAAAAGAAAACTAAGTGTAATAATCTGAATTGCAAACAGGGTATTGAAAGTTCACGATTTTAATTGTAATAAATTTTAAAAATATTTTCTCTTTTTCCTGCTGGTTAAATTTACTGAAATGTTATTTCATGTAAAGCTGCTAAAATGAAATTGTTTAAATGTCTTTTTTTTCTTCTTCTTAATTTCATTTTGTGTTCAGATTCATTTATTTGTTACCTTGCTACAGATCTTATGGAATTTATGCATGTAGAATAACTAAACATAATTTTTGTGGTTTGATTTTCTTAGATTAATTATTTTAAAAAACGTTTTTATCATTCATCAATCTTCATGTCTCATCATTGGTTTGAACATACACAGTTACTTATTCCACACAATTTGAACATACACTCTGTGAATTTAATGAAGTTATTTACATTTTAGTTTTATTGATTTAACATATTTATGTTGTCTTAATCTTGCTTAATAAACCTATAATGTGCAAGATGGATATACAAATAATTTTCATATTGACTGTTTATTATACTTACCAATCATCCACATTGTGTTGCACACGCGTGCACACACACACACACACACACACATAATATATACTCATTTACATTCAAAAATTTCTTCCCTTACTAAGTTGTTGTCATACATGCCATCAATTACAACATGCCTGTCATCTCGCACGCTGGGAGAAAAAAACCTACCAAGTTTTTGGGTCATTCCATACCCACCTCCTGATATCATGGTATCTCCCGATTTTTGCTGAGAACTCCTGATTATAATATATTGTCTGTTGATTTTCATATTTCTTAAACATATCCTACACAAATACATGTAAAACTGTCAGAAATTAGTTTCAATCCCAAGAATGATGGCTGTGAATGTTGTACAATATCCATTGCCACCAAAGAAACTTACACGAGTGAACAGCTGATATTACTGTACGATATATACAAACTTTAATTACCATTATAACATTAAAGAAGGAATGAAGAAACATACCATGCAGTTTATATGCCATAAAAAAGTAATTAAGCTTAAATGTCATTCAGTAAATAAAGTTAAATGCCTTTCAAGTTGAGAAATAGGAAATGAGGTGGGATATAGAACATGGGAAAAATAGTTGCCACATGTATGGTAGCATACTTGAGACTGCCTATTTCCAACAAAATAGGTCTTTGTTTATTTGCCAATCAATTGCTATTGTTACATAACATACACTATAGAACATGGTTTCTTTGATATTAGGTCTAATGTCGGTCCTTTTCACAAGATTATTAAAATGATAAGGATTAACTGTTAATTAATCCCAATGGCTTTCTTGCTTGTTTACTTAAGACTAGCCTTTAGCTATTGTGCAGTTTGGTCCCAGTTGACTAGAATATCAAAAAAGCATGACCTGTGGAGGGAAATAATGCATGTCACAGGGAGAAATGGTGCTTCCTTTGAGAATTTCACACATATTTACCCTGAAGATCAGTCAGTATTTAGTCAAAATGAGGGCTAAAAAATGCTACGAAAAATCTTTTGAGTTTGGGTCCCAATCTCCCTATTTTTTTTATTTAATCTTCCTATTTGGCGTTTGAAAAGTTGACAGGTATGTAAATTACAGTACTGGGTTCTAGGGTTCCCATATAAAGTCATTCATGATAGCAAGGGCACGAGTCTTGTGAGAAAACATAACAGCCTAGTTGCTACTGTATGGCTAGGTAAATAGCAGGTGCTTTTTACCCTATGTTCAGTTTTAAAGTTGTGTACCATGTTAAACAATCTAATTAATGAAACAGTGTACTGAATGAAACATCCAAAGGGAAGAAAATAAGAACAGTTATCAATGAGAAGTAATTTTATTTGTAGTAAGCATTCAGTCATTAAAGCTTATGTAAAGTGAATGAATTAATTTGGAAAAATGCTTTACAGTTCACTCAGTTTTTATTCTTCTGTTAGTCATTTTGTTAATAGTACTAACTTGGATACATTAACATCATAATGCATACTTTAAAGTATAGATGATTTTTCAGTATGGTTTTACTTTTCACTTTAAGGTACATTTGCCATCTACTACTCCGACCCATTCAGGAATGGATCAACATTCTGTCAGCTTGTAGCTGGAAGCAGAGTTGAAGCTAGGCATCCACCTTGAGTGGAAACTTCTCCGAAATACATGGGAGGTGTTGAGAGAAACCATCAGTTGAAGCAAAAGATCCAATAGGCAGGAAATCGTGGAAGTGGTGGCAGTATTTTTTCTTTTGTAAACTTGTGTATTACAAATGCCTTTATTGTTATGAAGGAGACAGACCTACATTGCCAAAAGAAGAAAAGGTATACCCACATAGACTTCAGAGTTGATGTTGCCAAAGGGTTCATTAGCAGCTTCTTAATCAGATTACATCCAATCCCTGTATCAGTTCAACCAAGAATTCACAAGGTTTCTAAACTTGCACACCCAAGAAGGTGGTACACCAAGAATGGAGAAAAGAGATGTATTGAAACTGTTTATGGTTGCATTGATGCAACATTAATTTATGCAAAGCTGGATGTTTTAAAGCATGCTATACTTTTCTTTGCTTTTTATTTGAAGAATGAGGAATTATTTTGTTTACCATTTTTGAGACTTGACATAACATAATTGTCCTCTTCTACACTTTCACGTTTTTTTACTCCCCAGTGCTAGTCAACATTGTTCAATATATGATGCCAAATACTGGCGCAAGTGAAGCTTTTTCACTTAATAAAGGTATTTTATGCTTGTGAAGTTTACTTTATTTATACAACTGTGAGAACTGTTTGAATGTGATTTCTTTAAAACAAATTATCATTTAAAATTTTGCCACATTTTTTACATGATTGTGGTGTTATTCATATTAGAATGGTTACCATGGTAACAGAACATCCCGTGATTTATGCAGAATAATTATATGCTTACAGAATATAAGGTGTGAGTACATTTTATAAACTAATTTAAAATTAAGAATCGGTTTCAAACTTTTCATACTTTGTATCAGGAAGATTTGAAAATAATCATTATTTTATAATTAGCCATGATCAAACTTACACTTTGATGTGGACACTGAATGACCTAAAAATGTACTGAATGAAATGACTATATACTTCTACAGGGATCAAATTCATACATAATCAACAACACTCAATGCAAATCAGGCTCTTGATGTGCCATGCCATCATGTAGTAAAGGGTTAACTTGGTGAGCAAATTATACATTTTTCAACCTCAGTCTATTATTCCCATTTTACAAGTTAGTCAAAACATTAAATTTGAAGAAAATAAATGCAGCTGATGAAGGTGGGTTTTGGTAGAAAACCAAGAGCCTTAGAGCCAATAAGCCAAGATGATTCAAAAGTCATATTTCCAGAATGGGCAGTCACCCCATAGCTGCTTTGCATTTTTCCCAGGTTTACTTTTTTTTGAGACAATGTTTGGATTTATAATAGTAAGCTATCCAGGTCATGTAAATAGCTGTGGTTCCTCCAACAAAGAGCATGCAAGAGATAGGGCATAAACATACTTTTGCATCTTCAGTATCCTCAAAAGGCATTCCCTAAGTGCTAATCAGAATTACATGGGTTCCATAAATTGGTCCACACCATGAAACTGTACTGTAATTTCAACTACATTTCCAATCAAAATCACAATCTCCTAAAAACAAAATTAAAGTAATATTCCCTTCAAGTATATTTAATCCAGCATCATTTTGAGAATTTCAGTTAAAGAATTAATATTCTTCCCACATTATGATTCCAAACATTCAATGACAGAACAGAAACAGAAGTGCAGCTGCATTAAGACCAGTCACATGTACACTAACCCAGCTAATAAATCCAGTCCATCACAACTATAAAAGCAGAATATAGTTGGGTCCAAACAAAACAATTCTTCAGGGGCCCCGAGTGACCGAGTGGTTTAAAGCGCACTCCATTACGTATCACTGCCGTCTCACCTCTGCGTGGGTTCGAGTCCAAGATTCGGCTAATATAGTTACTTGAGAAAGCTTGCCAGTAGCTTCTCGTGGGTCGGTGGTTCTTTCCGGGGAATTTACCAGGTTCTTCCTCCAGCAATAATACTGGCCGCCATGTATAGCCTATCATGTACTGAAAAATGGCATTAATCCCTAAAAAGCAAACAAGCAAAACAATCCTTCCATTCCAAACTAACTAATAAAGTTGTTTCAATGTGCATTCATACACAACATATCTTAAAAATTCAATTTTAAGTAGATCAAAATTGAGAATTATCTTTTAAATGAATGAATTTGTAGCATGACCAAGATCAAAGGTCACTAAACTGTGCTATGTGGGCCTTAATACTGTTACTGTGTATTGTTGAACCTACAGTTGTGTATTTTGCTTTGGAATCTTGCATAAATTCATTTAATTTATTTCTTGAAGTGTTCTGTTTATTATTTAAAATTAGGTAGAATAGCAAAAATGAGTATCATAAAAAGGTTATTACATTTATATGGGAAAATAATAACTGTTTAATGCTGCACTCCTAATGTCATGCAGTATTGCTCAGAAAAACTGTTCATATTCACCCATACAAATGCAGTAATCTATTATAATGGCACTTAGCACATTCATGTAAATGGCATTCCAAATCTGACGTCTAAACATTGTGAAAGATGTTCAAGAAAGGCTTTAAAAGAGCCATTATCTTCATCTTTTTTGTTTGTAACTCATAAGTGTTTTTCTCTCTATCTCTCAGTCTCTTTTACACACACACACACACACACACACACACATCACTGACACACACACAAATGATCACCAGCATACAAATCGGTTCTTATAAACTACTTGGAAAATTGGAATCATAAACAAGACATGAGCTAAATAATGGCAAATAGAACTGCAGTGACCCATTGATTACCCTGCTGAACTCAAAATTAAAGGTGTGTTTTTCAAATCCCACCACTGGATCAGACTCGGTTAGTTGTTACCACAGTGTATCCTTGGGCAAGGTGCATTAGTTCTGTTGCCTTGGCACTAAATAACCCACTTGTGTTGCTCTGCCATAAAGCACCATACCAATCCAAACAGACAACATGAATCATGTAAGGCAAGGAGTATTATTTGAAAACAAAGTACTTTTAGGGTTATTTTGAAGTAAATTTTAAATCTTTGAATAAAAATTTCAGTTTTTCATATAAAAAAACAAAACATCTGTGAGATGTGAAAGAAAGGAAGAAAAACGCATAAAACATGAATCCTTAGCAAGAAATATAAATGAAATCTATTTATCTGCATTAATAACCAAAAGAGAAAGCTTGAAGTTAAGCTAGAGTTTGCGTTCTATTACATGTATTTGATCTTGATAATGTATTCAAATGCTATACCCTTACATGAATGCAACTGTATTGTGATCTGGTTGGCAAATTACTATATATATGTATAGAATTTGGACTTAGGAGGACTCAGAAGATGCAGAAAATTGGCAAGATTTTAGGTTTTCATGGAACATCTATTTAGGAACAAAATGAACTGTTCTTTTGACATTGCTGTATTTTATCATGTGTATTTATTGTGGATATAGTGATTGTGGTATAACCGTAACGAATGCCCTTATAAACACTTGAATTTATTGTTGCCAGTGAGCCCTTTTCCAACCTTGTGTTTTTGTCTGCTGTATTTGGAACATTGTTTATATATTTTTTTTAAAATAGTCAAATATTGCCATTAAAAGAAAGAGTTAGTGTCCAAATTTACCAACTGAACTACCTCTCATGACTAAGGCTAGGTTTGCTGTTTTGTGTCATGTAATTCTACACAGAACCAGCTACTTATGTACAAGTGTATTAATTGCACAGTCATTTAAAGGATAATTGATGGTTTTTGTGATATATAAAGTAAAAATTGTGACTAGTTAGGGCTATAGGTTTAATTTTGTTTTAAATAGAGAAAGACCCAGAAAATAAGGATCTACTAGTTATACTGTTGTTAGACCAGGAAGGATTATGAGAGCTTTCTAAGTAGCTCATATTGCTCATTGACCAAGAACTATTATGAAGTAGGCCATACTGCTCATAGACCAGGAATTATGAGAGCATTGCAAGTAAGCTGTTTAGCTTTTAGGCTGTTTGCCTTTTGGACTAGGAATTATTACGTAGACTTTTACAGGTAAGCTTTACTGCCCAAAGACCAGGGCAGAGGCATAGCTAGGGAGGCAGAGGGAGACAGATGTCCCCAGGCACCAGACTAGTGGGGGTGCCAAAATGGGCTTTGAAATAGGTTTTATGTGGAAATAATGAATATCCAACCACTCTAGCTTCACCTCTAGACCAGGAATTATTATTAAGAACTTCTCAAGCAGGCCTTACTCCTTATAGACCAGGAATTATTATTGAACTGCAGTGGTCTAAAGCGCTTTCTGTTACGGATCAATGCCATCTCACCTGTGTCTTCATCGGTTCGAGTCTAAGATTCGGCTAAGGTAGTTATGTGAGAAAGCTTGCCAGTAGCTTCTCGTGGGTTGGTGGTTCTTTCCATGGTGTTTTCCCGGTTTCATCCTCCACTAATAATACTGGCTGCCATGTATAGCCTATAGTGTGCTGAAAAATGGCATTAAACCCTAAAACAAACAAAACACATTATTGAATTGCAAACCAGAAGAGTCATATATCTTCATTTAAGGTTTGTTGTCTAGATTTATAGTAATGTAATAAAAGCAACAGATGGTTCCAAGGATTGTTATAGCCATTGTGGATATGGGAGAAAACCACCCACTTACCTTGGAGGAAAAAAACCCCAATGGCTTGCATCTGATAGAGCCTCTGACAACCAAATCGAGCTTCAGGCCATCACAAGTGGCTTATCTGGAACCTGTTTAAATAGGCTGGAAAAGCAAAGGCGGGAAAGTTTCTGGCCCCCTTCAAGCCAGACACTTTGGGCAGATGGGGCTCATTAAACTTGAGTGGTCACCCATCTAGGAGAAGTTATACTCTGACTTCAAACCTTGATGAGAAAGGCTAAGGGAGTAAACCCTAACAGAAACTCCGGAGATGGAATCCCTAAGGCAACTTGGCATTGTTTTCAGTGTCATCTCAGCAGCTCCTGCAACATCACTGGTTCCATGACCTATTGGATTGTCCATTCCCTTGGATCCATCAGCTGCATGGAAAGGGGGAATCAGCTGCATGGGCAACAGCTGATTCTCCAAATCACCCTGCCCATACTTGCGCCATTTAGAGGACACTCCAGCTTCGCTTCACAGCATTGACGCAACACAGGAAAGCAGTTTGCCGGTTATAACTTATTGCTCGATTGGCATAGTCAGATGCCTGGGGTTGCATCCGACAGTGAGAGAGACTAACAGATCTCACTGGACAGCTACTATCCGTCTCAAGCTGGACAGCCTCCAGACAATAAGGTGCCATCGCTCCATAGTTTGGCTGCCTTGCTGGGTGCATAGGGCTTAAGGTATGCAAGTACCAGACAAAGCAGACTGCAAATACTGTGCCAAAAAATAACAAACGAAAACTAATGAGGAAACTGACTCTCAGATGATCTCCAGGCAATCAGTGATGTTTGAAAGACTTAAGTCATCAATGACAAAAACTCCAGGTCAACATCGCCGCACTACCGGAGACATGGCTAGCATATTCTGGGTCCCTCAGAGAAGAGAACTACACATTCTTCTAGCAGAGAAAGAGTGCTGATGAAGCCAGAGAGTTTGGTGTTGGATTCGTCATCAGGAACTCTCAGCTGGGGATGATAGAACCCTGCCATCAAGGAAACAGAAGACTTATCCCACACCAAAACCAGGCCTTTTAACCTGATCAGATTTATGCTCCCACACTAATTGCCACTGCAGATAGCAAGGATGATTTCTATGACGAATTAAACTCGCTCATCGACAAAATTCCCAAGTAAGAGAACTTGATATTACTGGGCAACTTCAATGCTAGGGTGGGTGCTGACCATGACTCTTGGTCTTTCTGTTTTGGCAAGTTTGGCATTGGGTGATGAATGAGATTGGGCAACAATTCTTAGAGATGTTCTCGTATGATGACCTCAGCATCACCAATTCATTCTTTCAGACAAAGCCACAGCATAAATGTCTTGGAGGCATCCCCGGTCCAAGCACTGGCACCAACTAGATTTGATCATTATGAGACTGTCTGCCATGAAGGGTCTGCTTCTTACCAGTACCTTCCACAGCGCTGTGATACCGACCACTTGCTGGTGTGCTGCAAAATGAAGCTTCAGCCAAAGAAGATACACTGCTCTAGACAAGAGCAAGATCTTATATCCAGACAAGGCTGAGGAATTCATTTATGCCCTCTCCAAAACATTTGATTCAGAAATTGCCAATGGCGGTGCCAAAGATAGATGGGATCACATCAGAGAGACTGTGTACAGCACAGCCACATGGATCTTTGGAAAGAAGCAGTCGAAGACAGGTTTGATGCTAACTGCCATGCTTATGCCAGTCATAGAAGAGCATCGCAATGCTCACCAGAAATACAAATGATCCCCCTGCCAGAGGACTTTACAGGGATATAAGGTCTACCAGAAGCAAAGTGCAGTGGTTATTATAAGCAGACACCTGCTTATTTACTCTTTCCATAATAGCCATACATTTTTACAATGCTGTAACATTTTTGTTTGTAATTTTGACATAGTGCGTTTAGTATTGATCATTCTGCTTTGAAAGATTAGGAAAAGCTGATTTCCACAAGGTAACTGTTAATTTGATAATCTCTCTCCAATTCATAACACTAGAATCTCCATATTAGCAAGTTCTTTGTTCTAGTGTTGCATCACTTTCACATAATTAATAATGGCAGAAAATAGCAACACCAAATTTTTTATGGTCATAGATTTAATCATTAATGGTGCAGTAGCAATTTTTAGTAATGAATGAGGGGAGGATTAAAAAATAAGTTTAAACGGAAACCTGCTGTTTTGCTGCTCACTTCCGAAAACCCCAGTGTTCTTGGGTAGTAGAGTATAACTACTACACACTCCTGTATGTCATAAGAGGGTATGTCTAATAGGTCCTTTACATTCTCCTGTATGTCATAAGAGAGTACCGTATGTCAAATCGTTCCTTTACACACTCCTGTATGTCATAAGAGGGTATGTCTAATAGGTCCTTTACATTCTCCTGTATGTCATAAGAGAGTACCGTAGAATGGGATGTAGAATAGGTCTATTACACACTCCTGTGTTTCATAAGATGGGATATAGAATAGGTCTATTACACACTCCTGTGTGTCATAAGAGGGGATATAGAATAGGTCTATTACGCACTCCTGTGTTTCATAAGGGGGGATATAGAATAGGTATATTACACACTCCTGTGTTTCATAAGGGGGGATGTAAAATAGGTCTATTACACACTCCTGTATGTCATATGAGGGGATGTAGAAGAATAGATCTTTTACACACTCCTGTGTGTTGTAAGAGGGATGTAAAATAGGTCTGTTACACACTCCAACAGGTCAAGAGGCAACTGGAAGCAACAGTTAAAATTTGATTTAGGTTTGTATGTGGGGGAATAGTTAAATTTACTTAGCACTATGCAAACATGATTGTGATTATGTCTCTTTAAACCCTATTGATTTAAGTGATTCTTTTTTGCAGATATGTTCTTTTCTGATGTGACTGGCAATAGTCTTGATGCAGTGAGTGATCGTGATTTTGTTGGTAAGCAACAGTTTTCTCTAAAGAACTTTTTTTGGCTAAATATTTAGGAGTCATTAGTTGTATTGAATAAGAAGGAAAGAATCAAGTGTTTGCTATTTAATTGAGATTTGAATAAATTATTCGTTAAGGTTTTGTTGTAATACTGGTATATGGCATTAATATACACATTTGTGGTCAAAGCTCATAAAAAATATCTTTTTGAGTGTGCATAGAACATCCTAGTTTTCTTGCAACTTCCCATGGTGTGTGTCTATATTTGTTGGAAAAATCAGTCTAAAGAAACCAAATGTAAACAAATGCTTTATTTTGTGTGACCATATTGGAAAAGTACATCTCAGGTGAAGAGTTACCAACAGAGATAAGGAGAACAAACTCACATAAAATGCCAATTTTTAAAGGGAACATTTTTTATAAGGGTCCAAACTTGGATGAAGAAAAGAAGAGCAGTGATTCTTGATATAAATAAGAAGTGAGCTAGTTCATGGGAGATGTGACAGAGAGAGAGAAGTCAGCTGATAATACAGAATTAGTTTTGCTTAGTAACAGTGTATTTAATAATTATGACTTTTGTAAATTCTTATGGTGAGTGTAAGGAAATTTTCTTAATTACTAACAGAATGAATTAAATATTTATGCTCAATCAACCTTTTAATTTAAGACAAAAGACATGTCACTGATGTTATTTTATTGAAATGTTTAAAAAAATAAGTTGTGGAACAATAAATGTATGATACTATTACAAAACAAAATCAAATAAATATCATAGTTTCTATCTTTTGAAGAAAAGAAAAAAACTTCCATGTGTTTAAACAAATTATATATATATTTTATATATATATTATATATATATATATATATATATATATATATATATATATATATATATATATATATATATATATATATATATATATATATCAGAACTATGCTCTATACATGGATCTGGTTAACCAATCCATCTGTTTTGATGCACAGACCAACCAGGCAGTTACTGAGCTGTCTGTCCAGCCAAGAACCAAGCCAGCTGGCTAGCCATTAACCAGGACATCAGTCCAGCTGACATCTGAAGTGACAGGTCAAAAATCTTATTGATATTAATACTGGCAAGATAAACCATGTTGATGCAGCTACTGGTTCAGATCATTCAAACTCATCCTTGATGAGATGAAAAACTGGACACACAAATAATGGTATGGTCTCATCCTTTGATAAGATGTAAAACTGGACACATAGATAATGGTATGGCCTCATCCTTTGATGAGATATAAAACTGGACACATGGATAATGTTGTGGTCTTATCCTTGATGAGATGAAAAACTGGACACATGGATAATGGTATGGTCTCATCCTTGATAAGATGTAAAACTGAACACACGGATAATGGTATGGTCTTATCCTTGATGAGATGTAAAACTGGACACATGGATAATGGTATGGCCTTATCCTTTGATGAGATGTAAAACTGGACACATGGATAATGTTATGGTCTCATCCTTGATGAGATATAAAACTGAACACACAAATAATGGTATGGCCTCATCATTGATGAGATGTAAAACTGGACACATGGATAATGGTATGGTCTCATCCTTGATAAGATGAAAAACTGGACACATAGATAATGGTATGGCCTCATCTTTGATGAGATGTAAAACTGGACACATGGATAATGGTTTGGCCTCATCATTGATGAGATGTAAAACTGGACACATAGATAATGGTATGGCCTCATCCTTTGATGAGATGTAAAACTGGACACATGGATAATGTTATGGTCTCATCCTTGATGAGATGTAAAACTGGACACATGGATAATGTTATGGTCTCATCCTTTGATGAGATGTAAAACTGGACACATGGATAATGGTTTGGCCTCATCATTGATGAGATGTAAAACTGGACACACGGATAATGCTATGGTCTCATCCTTGATGAGATGTAAAACTGGATACATGGATAATGGTATGGCCTCATCCTTTGATGAGATGTAAAACTGGACACATGGATAATGGTTTGGCCTCATCATTGATGAGATGTAAAACTGGACACATAGATAATGGTATCGCCTCATCCTTTGATGAGATGTAAAACTGGACACATGGATAATGTTATGGTCTCATCCTTGATGAGATGTAAAACTGGACACATGGATAACTTTGATGAGATGTAAAACTGGACACATGGATAATGGTTTGGCCTCATCATTGATGAGATGTAAAACTGGACACACGGATAATGCTATGGTCTCATCCTTGATGAGATGTAAAACTGGATATATGGATAATGGTATGGCCTCATCCTTTGATGAGATGTAAAACTGGACACATGGATAATATTATGGTCTCATCCTTTGATGAGATGTAAAACTGGACACATGGATAATGGTATGGCCTCATCCTTTGATGAGATGTAAAACTGGACACATGGATAATGGTTTTTCCTCATCATTGATGAGTTGTAAAACTGGACACACAGATAATGTTATGGCCTCATCTTTGATGAGATGTAAAACTGGATACATGGATAATGGTATGGCCTTATCCTTGCTTGTGGGGATATTTTACTGTGATATTAACAGACTGTCCCACGAGGACAAACCCTGCATTCAGTTCAGAGATAACCTTAATGAGTAGATGGAATACAGTTTTAATGTGGCCATGGAGAGTTCTGCAAGCTAGGTCTACAAGGTCAAAGCCTCTTTGGATTTGGAAGATGTACATGACCAGGAATCCATCTGTCATCTTTCAGTCAACAAAGGTTAAGAAAGTCTCTTGATTCCTGACTGTTAAATTACAGGACCTGGAAAATTATATGGCTTTCTTTTCTTAAAGCAGCTCCCATCTTCATTTCCTCATGCTGGTACTGCACACGTTCAGCATCATTCAGCACTGAGTACAGTGGGATCCCCGCTATTACACAGTAGTTGGGAGCCATAGAATCCGACCGTGTTATGAACCGAACCGTGTTATAAGCAACCATGTACAATACCAACACATTTTTGGATTTAATGGGGGGGGGGGAGATACATAAAGATGGGTGCGAAAATGCATGGCACAATTACCATTTTTGATTAATATATATTAAGTGATAAAAACATTTGCTGTGGTAACAGATATTGCAGATATAATATATTACTTTATTCAGAGAACCATGCATTGGTACATACACGTGTCTAATTTATATATACATGTATAATCTATTGCATGAAAAGAGTATCAACACCGTGTACTCACCAGCGAATCTTGTAACATACATTGAATCCATAATACAAATATTTCCATCGAAAATATCCACACACGGATGTAAAATATTCAATAATTTTGTCACAGATCATTATGTGACTGAATTCAATGAAAAGAAAATAACAAAAATTACGTAACGGGTGTACGTAATGAATGATGAAATAGTACATGTCCGTAGAATAAAAAATGGAAGCTAAAGTGTATTCTTATAATAACTACATGTACATCTCAGGATCTTTCTGTCTCTGAATTTCTTTCATTGTAAATTTCAGCACATTTTCCCACCCAAGCTGCTAGTCAGAGTCCTTTGAACTTGCCGCCCAGCTATTGCGTCATGTTCTTTTGATGTACTCTAATAATACAGCAGGCAGAACTGGCTGTATTTTAACCACTGAATTATGTCACTGTAAATATCAGCACAGCTAAAATGATAAAGTAATCAACACTAACTTTGTCTCCCAGCTATTTGCATGCGTACGGAGGACTCCTGAATGGAGTGATTTATGTGTCCCAGATAAAATATTTGCATTCAAATATGCGTAATTAAGTGTTTCCGAGACCTCTGTGTCGTGTACATTTTATACCATTACATTTCTCATCTGTCAATAGTTATTATTTTTGAAAAACTCTGATTTTTAGCTGCTTTCTGCTAATGTCATGTTTGCTCTTGGCAAAGTCAATTATAGTTCTCAGTTGCAGAATTCAAATTTACTAGTCAACAGATTGCATAAAACAACACTGCCAAGCCATGCACACATGTTGGCGGCTTTTGTTCTTTGATGCCGTATAAATCGTTTCCCCCGATTTGAACAAGTTTAGCTCGGCAATTCACTTTGATGATAAACAATGTACTTAAATTAATTGATTTATACATTCTGGTGAGAATCTTTTATCAACCGCCACATTGGCTGTTGCTTAGTTGTGTATGAAATTAAGAGAACATATATAGGAGATTATTAGAGCAACGATTGTATTTGGAATGCATTCAAGACAAACACAAAGTAGACACAATGGCTTCATTGCTCAGGGATCAGTAATAATAATATTGACACTGTCATTTTTCAACAATAAACAAAGATCAAAGTTCTCAGTAGGCCCAGCAATTGGTTTGTATTTCCAATGTTTATTCTTTCACAAAACTAGAAGAAATTTGTTAATTTTTGAAATTTTGGGAGCCATACAATGATTATTTTAGATTCGATTTTGTGTGATTTCCTCCTCAAAATGATAATACATTTTCTACACGTTTTTTTTTTTCACACTTTTTATACGAGTATGAAAATGATAATTAAACTCTTGACATATTTTATTTTTCATACTTAAAAGATTTTTTTTTTGGTCTTTGGGAAAAATACCTGTAATAAATTACCTGAAATTTTGGGAACCATGCCATGACCGGGTTATATCCAAATTCGTGTTATAACGGGGCGTGTTATAGCGGGGTCCAACTGTACTTGGCTCTACTTTGACAAAAGCAGTGTGGCAGTCTGTGTGACCAGTCTGCTGTTTTATTAAGTGGACAAAAATGTCTTTCATATCACATCATGGTCACGCTTCCTTAATGCTAGATTTGGCTTAGCAAGCAATATTTCAAGTGGCCATAAAAGCAGATAATAATCACGTTAGAGTTTATGTCCCACGGTCATTAAAAGGGCTAGATGACAAAATTACAACTGTATTGTATACATTAGTGTCTTGCATGAGAATTAAATATCTCCTAAATGAAGGTTAAATTGTATTATTTTATGCTAAGCAGTGAATTACTTGATTTTCTAATTAAAATAATATTAATATTTCAATTTAATGACAATATTTTTTCACTACAGGAACTACTTTTTGTGTCAGAACATGCTTACTGCATTTCATTTCCTGTAACTACTACAATTATACATTGATGAATTACTTGTGATTGTTTTCTTATTAATAATCCAAGTCTGTTATCCTTGATACTTGTAGTTTGTTATTCTGGAATATCAGTTAATTTTTATCAGTCTGATGTGGAACTAATTTTGTGCACAGTTACACATAGCAAAGCAGAATATGTACGGTGAGCTGACATTACCATAAGAAACCTGCTAATTCACAAACTTCAGGTAGCCAATGTATGTGAGCATAAAATAAAAAGAATATTTGCTTGAAATGAGTGGATAATGGATATGTTTAATCTCATGGGTGAAAAACTGTAGCTTTTTCATCCTCTCGATAAAATATATCCGTTATCCACTTGTTTCAATCAAATATCCTCTATATATTTCAGTTTAAATGTGAAATAAAAATGTTCAATTCTTGCTGAACTATCTCAGTTCTGCGAATGTATGATGAGTGTTTTAACTGCATTTAAAGAAAAAAGTTATACAAAAGACTAAAGAATTGTAGATTTGGTTTCTTGAAATAACTATAAATATCGGTTATGGTACATGAGGAATATATTATTCTATCTTGCAGTTGAGTTTTTGATGTGGGGTACACTTATCAGTACACACCTAAGCAGATGGGCAGAGGACTTAATTATCTATTCCACTAAAGAATTTGGATTTGTCACTTTGTCTGATGCCTACAGGTGGTATTTCCAGAAAATGAATGCACACACAAATGCATACATAATTATGTGCATGAGCACATTCTTAGAATCTCTACCAGTCTCTCTTTCTTCCACATGTACACATTATGCCAACCCCACTGAAGAATTTATTAGATTCTGATTGTCTTGTGTCTGTTTTTTATTTACCTCTTGTACATTTATGTTACTGTGTACAAAACAAATCACACTAAACCAAAAGGCTGCATAATATTTGATACATATCACAAGAATCAAAGGGTATGTTTATGATTATTGTTTTTGCGTAAAACAGTAGGATTTGATTTTTCCTTTATGACAGTAGTCACACTTGTGTTGAGTTGTCATCAGTTCATTGACCAGTGCTTTGTAAAGCAGTATAACATTACCTTATCTTGATTCTAGAATTTTTTTATATATCATCACATAATATTTTACCTTGTAATCAATTAAATCCCATTTTCTTTTCACTGCTTCTTTATCACATATAGCTTTTAAAGCAGGAATTAAAAAACATAGAATCACTAAAACTGAGCTCTCAGTACATGTGTACAGTGCAGATCAGTTGGTGGAAAAAAATTAGTGACTTTTGTACAAATGGTAGTACAGTAAAAACTGTTATGAGAGACCACCCCTTCTGCCAGTAAAAAGTGGTCTTTCAAGACAGGTGGTCTCTCATTGCTCATTTATACAAAAAGACCAGTTTCCAAAGTCTATATGAAATCGTTTCTTATTTACAAAAAGACCAGTTTCCAAAGTCTATATGAAATCGTTTCTTATTTACTCCTTTTCCTATATTATAACAACCTAAATTTGTTTTACTGATGTTTAAAGCACTCTTTTGTGAGTGGTCTACTCTTTGTCACTTCTTACAGTTACAATAATTTTTTAAAATTTGTCTTTTTTAGTTGGAGGTTTGTCATTTGTTATTACAGTTCTAGGTGTGAAAATTAGTGCTCTGTTGTAATAGAGAATGTAAAGATGATTTTTGAATGGGCAGTAGGAAAATAAGAAAAATCAATACACGTGCATTGCATATCTAACAATTAATGAATAAAAAGAAATAATTATCTCATCCAGAAACAGAGCCATTTATTCAGAGATGAAAGTCAATGGCTTCATTCAAAGATGACATACACAGATTAACTCTAAAAGCAAAGTGTGTAACCCGGTCGCACTAACTTGAATAGATGACAGCTTTGTGATTAGTATGTAATCATTTAACATCGAAGGGAAAAACAATAAAGATCACAAGTTTTGAACTCTATCACTCGAATCCTGCAAATGATTCTCTCTTAATAGACAATGACCTTATTCACTCCATTACAATACGGACTAACTCTTAAGACAAACAGTATTCCTTTTATGTTTGTTTTTTATCAGAACAATTGTTACTAATCAAGTGGTCGATGTAACAAATGATTACATATAGGTCAGTGATGTCTGTTCTCATGATATGGTTGTTCATAGGGGTGCTGGGTCCTACAATAAAGTGGCGAAGCAGGCTAAGTGCGTGAATAACTAGTCTGGTTCCTTGCTTTGTATGCTCTCTGCATTGCTCACCCCTATATGAATAGCGGAGAACACTGCAGTGAGTAAACTATAACACACTATAAGCATACTAGCTAAAATATTCCTGTTTTCTTTTTTAGAATGGTAAGGTATGATTGGTCATTCTTACAGGGATAGAAAAAGTTCGGTGGAGTTTATCCTCGTTTTTGTAATGCAGTCGTTCATAGCAGTGTTGAAATGCATGTTTTGCTAAATTTTCACTGGTCGCTCATAACAAAGCATTTTTATAATAAAATCGATCCGTACATTATGAATTTGGTCGGAAATAACAGGTGATCACTCATACAAAATTTGTTTTATGTGCTACATTTCACTGATGGACTCCATTCCAGAATACTTATCCGGCCTCACCCATGTGTGCACTCCAGCATGATACTTACATTCTGACAATCATGTACTCATTATTCTCCAAAAACGAAGTCATATGTACAATGTTATTTTGCATACCAGGGCCCAGCAGCATGGAATGAATTGCCCACTGAAATTAGACAGTGATCCCTTTCAAGAGTGCTCTTAAAACTCACCTGTTTTGACTGCAAGAACAAACTTAAAGAAGACCTTAAAATTGTTTCCTACCATAAATAATTTGAGCATTTTTTATTTTCCAATTTTATGGTGTTTGTTTTTGTATTCATATCATTATAGATGTTGTAAAGCGCTTAGAGCTTCTAAAGATTAGGTGCTATACAAAGTCCTCATTATTAGGATTATAGCAGTTTGTACTGTATTTCTTTAGAAAGTTACAGTGAATATGAATTTTTAAATTTTGGAAGTTTCAGATATCGTATGACCAAATACACACACACACACACACACACACACACACACACACTTTTCAATATTTCTGCCTACAATATTAGTTGTATTAATTTCAATAATTCTGGCCTTTTCATTGAACATACAGCACAGGCAGCAGCCTTATGCCCCAGAAGAAGAACTCAGACAGCCTAGAACTGATCCGTGGTAAAACTGGCCGAGTTTTTGGCAGGGTAACAGATGCAATATTCTTTACATAGTTACTAATTTTAATTTTTTGTGGTGTTTGGTACAGGAAATTAGACAATGACTGTTAACATGGGCAACTCTTCATTTAATTGGAAGACAAATATGACACTTGATTACTCTTATTTCAGTCAAAGATGCTTTTTCACATGGAAATATCATCAAATTGATTAATACTGTGGTTTCATTTATTTTACTGGCTCTCAATTATTTTTGGGGCTTTTTAATTTTATTATTTTAAAGATGCTTATGTGAGTACTTACGTTCAAGAAGTTGTCAGTCAATTTTGCATATTTGTAGGTAATTAATTGTGTGGATTAACAAATTGAAAAAAAAAGATAACAAAAAAACAGAACTTAGCTGACAACAAATGGCAATTAAAGCAATACTGCCACCTGTTTGAGTAAAATTGAAATGCCTGTCTGGATCAATCACTTACACTAACCATCAAAGGGAGCTAATGCAGCCAACAACATTAAACTGATCGATGTATAGTATAATATGTTGAACAATCAGCATGTTAAGATGACTATGGTATTATATATGGTGTCTTAAGAGTGGTAAAATTGATCTTAGGTCTCCATCAGTTTGTATGAGGTTAAAATTCCATATGTGAATGGAGCATTTGACTAGCTGCCTCTAGGTTGTGTCAATATTTGATGTGTTCGGATCCCATAAAAGTGTGAAGATGCTTTCTAAATTGAAAGACAGTGGAATCACTTCCTTATCTGAGCCAGTCTCATGCTTGGACCAACTTAAACCATTAAAATTTCCAATTAATAGAAACCACAAAAAAGAATTAAAACCACACTTCCACAACTATTGTGTTAAACATGTCATGGTGACCATCAGGGAAAAGAAGGAAGTAACTGCAGTAGTGGGTAGTGGACATTAAAACCTCATGAATCAAACTGAATCATCCTGAATGGATAATAGCAGTTCAAGTTAAATGTGTGAAAGATTGGACCTAATTAGCCATGGCGTTGAGAAAGCTGGACTTATTCAATTCTACAGTGTCACGATTATTTACCTAATGTTTTACAATGTTGTTGGTCATTTGAATTAAAAATAAATTGTTCTTTTGAAAGGATTTATTTTTTTTGCAACAGTTTCAATTGGATGAAGAATTTATTTGAATAAGTTTTTTTTATCCACTATTTTACCTTTTCAAACTTTGTAAGTAGCTTGCATTGTCACAAGGAAGAAATGTTTTGATTTTAAACTTGGGTTAAATATCAAGGTCAAACAGACTTAAAGATGAAAACATGTTTCTATACAATAGTTTGTATTTTCAGAAATAAAATTTATCCTTACCACTTTTGACTGGAAACTTTTGGCTTTGTGAGAAAATGAAAGTTATTCATTATGTAGATTCATCATTTAATTTTTTACTTATGATTTCACAATTGCAAAAATAAATGAAATGGCATGGATATTTTGCTCAGAGTTGGCAAAAGATTTGAGGTGCCAAGCTGAGATGTAGTTTTAGAACTACATCAAATGATTCCCTTATTTTAATCTTCCCCATATTTGGAACTGAATGGTATAAACAGTTAACTGCGCAAATTAAGTTTAGAAGATTGATTTAGGAATGTGCATGCAAAGATGTCATTAAAATCAACCAAAATAGTTGAGTCGTGTAAATGCGATAGAGAAATGCAGATTGAACATCCTTATTAAATGCTATGATATAGATGAGACATTAAATGGGTATGTAATAAATTGTTTTGTTCTTTTATACTTGTAGTTATGAGTCTTAATATGGAAACATTACTTGCAAAATTATGCCTTATTATGTGTTATATTTTGCAGTGCTGTGGATTTGTGATGACCCTCAAAGGGATCCCCAGTACATACAATAAAGATCTACAGGTATGTTGTTGAGAAGCATCTCGTCATGAAAAATCATTGATCTAGATCCATTTCTTGAAGTTGATTAGGTCTTTGGCATTTATATACAGAGTTCACTTTTATTATTCTGCCTTTTGAGTCCATTTTTTAAATAATTTGCATAATTATTTTCACAGGAGTATATTTACACAAATTTCCACTTTAGTTTTGCGAAAAAATTATTTTTTTCAGATTCTCAAATTCTGTCAATTTGACATGTTCAGATTTGAAAAGTATATAATGTCAAAAGCCTGGCTTGAAGTTTATGTTACTTCTATGAGCATCATTTTTAGCTATAGTGTTCATAGACTAGAAGAGTTTATAGGATGTCTGTTGTTAGTTGATTGCCCAACGTATGTCCATTAGCAGAAGTTTGTTTTGGTTACTCTTCCTTTATTACTTGGAGTATTGACTTGAAACTTTATAAACACATTCATCTTGTGGTCTAGTTGGTCTTAAATGAAATTGGTTTATAACCAATCTGAATGCCTAAGTGGTTAGATTGTCCACCTTGGATGCGGGAGGGCATGGTTTTGAACCCCAACCAAGTCATACCAAAGACTTATAAAAATAGTGCTAGCAGCTGCCTTGCTTGGTGCTCAGCATTAGGACTGGTCGGCCTGATGTCAGGATAATGTGATTGGTGGGACATGAGCTACATGTCTGCAGAATGATGCCCCAGTGCTAGACATCACTATCAAGTGCCACACTGCAGACATCTTAGTGATATGATAAAATTGTTAAAGCTTTGTTAGAAATTTAAATCACACACACACACACACACACACACACACACACACACACACACACACACACACACAGTGGTCATCTTAAAAATGTGCTTGTGCTCCTCCTCTGTGGATGGTCATATCAGCATGAGGTTTTCACAAAAAGACTTAAATATGTGTGATTGGTCCTGAATGAAAATGGTGCTGATCTGATGTTCAGTATGACCACCCTTGCAGCTGCCTTAAAGTCTAGTTATCTCTACTAACAGGTGGTTATATCAACATGTTTTTACAGTAAGACTTTTTTATGATACCTCGTTGGTCCGAAATGTAAATGGTGCAAATCTAATATGTTGAAAATCCAACAATCACAACTCCTCATGATCATATCACATTGAATTTTGACTCAGAGACATTTTATGATGCCAAGTTGGGGCTAAGTAAAACACTGCTGATCCGATGTCCAGCATGGCAACTATGGCCGACATTTTGAAAGTCTTGTTTTCACCATTCCTCCTAAATGGATGGTCATGTCAGCATGGGGTTTTCCCAAAATGAATTTGTATGATATTTAGCCGTTTCTTAATAACAGTTTACCATCCAATATGGCCATCTTGGCTGTCATCTTCAAAATCTTGTTATCACAACTTGAACAGAAAGTAATATTCATGTGGGGTTTAGAAAGTCATATCTTGAAAATGTTGCGTCTTCTCCTCTCAAAATGGATGGCTATATCAACATTCAGCAATATACTTCTTTTGATTCCTTGCCGGCCTTAAATGAAAACGGTGCCAGTTGGACATTCAATATGGCTGCCACTACTACTACTACTCATTTTGACATGGAATTTCACCAGAAGACTTATAATGGTGTCCACGTTGTCCAAAATGGTGCCAAGCTGACATAAATTATGTGTACAGTAGTGGCTAAATTGCTGATGAATTTCAGAGATGGTTTCAATGCTTGACAGTTACAAGGAAGAATGGTCTTATCTTGAATTCCTGGAGATTTTTTTCACCCAGTAGAGTTAGTACTTTGTTATAGTCCTGTAAATTTTATTAATGTAATTATAAAAGCATACATTTGTGGTAAACATTTCAAGTCCAGTGCAAACTTGTGCAAAAATGTTAAATGGTGTGCAGGCCTTGTGTTGGGTCATGTCAGCTGATCCTCTATTATTTTGGCATTGTCATCATTGACCTGTATGTTTTGTTTATGTATTTAAAAGCCAAATGCTGCATCTTCATGTCTCCATTTTTGTCTCGCCTGTAGTCATGATGTCCATCCATCTGTCTCTCCTTAATATATTTTTTGTTAAATTATTTTAAAGCGCAATATCGCCTGTATCTTCATCAGTCTTTGCCCACAAATGTGTCAATAGGAATTTGTTTAAAAGTTAATCTTAAAGAAAACAAATCTTTGTTGCATATGTTTCTTTGCTGTGAATTTTTATAAGTATTGATCCAGGAATGTAATTAATTTTGCAACTAGTTTTAAGTTATTTTTCTGAACTGCTAAAACTGGGATTGGTTCATTAATTTGGCTTGGAATATTTAAATTTTGAGCTTCTACTCTCCTACACACAACCAGAATAAAATTGATAGAAAATTATAATCAAGACTAGCCTCATCCTATTTTGACTTTTTTCATTTGGGTTTTTTGTAGTCAGGAGATGATGGTAGGGGAGATAATGCAGTTATTTGCTTTATCCATAAGGCTTTGTTTTCCAATGTGCTTATATTTTCTTATTGATTGAAAAAGGTTGAAACTAAGCAATTAAGGTTTGTTTTTATTAATTACTGTGTACAGAAATCTTGATTACCTTGCTGTTTTACTAAACGGAATGTTCATATAATGTGTATGTAATTGGTGGTTTGGCCTTGTATTTTTGTTTGTTTTCAAACACTGAATGAATTATTTTTGTTTGTTTTGGGGGCATAAAAACTTAAATTTTGCCATCCAAAAACAAATGGAAAATTTGTTTATTTTTTGAGAAAGAATGTATTTAACAAAGTAGTAGATTTTCCATTTAAATGAAAATTGCAGTGGCTATTAGAACTAAAAGATGATTACTCTTTTACTCATTTACTCTTACCGCCCAGTTTCTAATCTACCATTCATATAAAAAATCTTAGAAAAGGTATGTTCTAACTCAACTTGTATCTCATTTGAATTCAAACAGTCTGTTTAGCAATGTACAGTCTGCATATCGCCCTTGCCACAGTACGGAAACTACTCTTCTGAAAGTATTTAGTGACATTCTCTCTGCTTTGGATAGTGGAAAGATTACAGTCCTCACTCTCCTGGATTTATCTGCAGCATTTGACACAATAGACCATGATATATTACTTTTCACCGTCTCCAGCATGTATTTGGCATTCAGAATATAGCCTTACAGTGGTTCAAGTCCTACTTAGTCAACAGGACACAAATTATATCTGCAAATGGAATACACTCCAGCCCAGTTGATGTATGTTGTGGTGTTCCACAGGGATCTGTTCTTGGACCTGTTCTCTTCATTCTGTATACTCAGCCGCTCTCAAGTGTCATAGATCATCACCCAGTGTTGCACCAATTGTATGCTGATGACACCCAAATATACAAGTCTAGCCACCCAACTGAAGTTGATGCTGCCATCCATGGAGTAGAGAAGTGCAATTCTGATGTGAAGTCATGGATGACATGTAACAAGCTGCAGATGAATGATGATAAAACTGAGGCTATTCTGATCACAACACAAAGACTTTCTTATTCACATCCTTTACCTCAGACAATAAATATCAGCAACACCAACATTAAATTCACACAGTCAGTATGGAACCTAGGCGTTACTCTAGACAGTACTCTCACATTGCACCAAGATGTCATGAACATATGCAAGGCTGTATATCTTGAATTGAGACACATCAGTTCCATTCGTAAATATTTTTCAGTTGATGCCACTAAAACACTTGTCTGTTCATTAGTACTTTCAAGACTTAACTATTGTAACTAAATTCTGTCTGGTTCGTCACAATATTTACTCCAGAAACTTCAAAAAGCTCAAAACACAGCTGCACGGTTCATCTTTAGAGTACCTTGATTAGAGCACACCTCACCACTGCTCTGTACCCTACATTGGCTATCAATTCGATACAGAATCAAACACAAAATTTGTTCTCTGTGCTATGTTTCAATGATATACTCCAGTCCAACATACCTATCCAGCCTCACCCATGTGTATACACCAGCTAGATCCTTACGCCCTTCTTCTGATAATCGTATACTCATTGTTCCCAAGGTGAAAACAAAGTCATATGGACAACGTTCATTTGCACACCAGGGCCCGGCAACGTGGAACGAATTGCCCATTGAAATTAGACATAAAGACACAGTGGTCCTTTTTAAGAGTGCTCTTAAGACTCTACTATTTCTCCTTTGAATACGTTCCCCGATCACATTACTTTAGGGATATAAGCCTGCTACCTCGCGAATCCAGCCCTACCAAAAGACGAAAATTCATCTTTTCAGTCTATGTCATATAGACAAAGGGCAATAACTCTTGCCCCTTACCTCCCCTTGCCACCCGCTAGGTGTCGCTAGTTTTTAAGCTTCACTTGTATTGTGCAAACACGTACAATTAGACCTCCAATGAATCCAAGCCATCTTAGTGTAAATTCTGACCATCCGAAGTTAAATTTGGAATTACTGTGTTGGATAATCATTCCTCTGCAGGTTGTATACATTATTTTACAATATTTTCCAATTTTGAGTGACTTTGTCACCTTTCTAGACTTCGGACCAGGTTGCAACGTGGTCAGAGCACGCTTATGGCGGTACTAGCATGTACTACATGCGACACTAAATAATTTCGCTTATTCCGTATTTAACGGTTATGATATTAGCGAATTAATAACTTGCTGCATTGATAATTTGTGCTTTGTTTTATCTTCTTTGTCATTTCAGTAGACTTCGTCTTTGAACGACCAAGTTGCGACTAATTAATGGCGGACTTCGTGTTGTAGTTACGAGTTCACGCGACACAAAATCATTTCGCTTCCTCCGTTAGTAACGGTTAGGGTAATAGCGACTTAATAGCATGCTGAATTGCTAATTTGTGCTTTGTTTATCTTCTTTGTTGTTTCAGTAGACTTCGTCTTTGAACGACCCGTTGCAACACGCTCATGGCGGTAACTAGTGTTGTCATTAAGAGTTAACATGGCACGGAATAATTTGACTACTCCGTTAGTAACGGTTATAGTATTATCGATTTAAATAATATGCTGAATTTTTAGTTTGTGCTTTGTTCTCTTCTTTTGTCGTTTCAGTAGTAACGTCGACAAGGAAGGTAGGAACGGCAAATGGGTGTTGATAATGTGGCAATGGAGGAAAATTATGTTGAAATGGTACAACAGTCCGCCTTTGAACAGATGCGTAGTTGGGTACATTTGGGGAGTGTTCTCCCAATTTTAAGCTGCCCAGTGGGCGTAAGTCTCCCCGCAAGTCTGTGCATGGCTTTCGGGCCTGTAAGTCAGGACGCATGGGGTTTTACAGGCTCTATCGCACCTATTTCATTATGCACGAGCCGGCCGTCCATTGGTATTGTAACACGGTCCGACCAACTATGATTTACGGGGATTTTAGTGCCAAATCTGCCCGTCAAGCTGTACCACAGGCAACATGCCAATATTATGACGGAGATTTCATGAGAAATCTATCTGTCCAGCCAAGCCATGATAGCAGTTGGTACCGGTGATAGCCGGACCGTCACCGACATTCCGGCGGACCACATGACGGGCAAACCAGCCGACCGTCCAGCTGACATCAGCCGGCTCCGGCCGTCCAGCCCAGCAGGCACCGGCCGTCCAGCCGAACTTCCAGCCGGCACCGGCCGTCCAGCCCAGCCGGCACCGGCCGTCCAGCCCAGCCGGCACCGGCCGTCCAGCCGACACCGGCCGTCCAGACGGCTCAGGACGTAAAGACGGCTCCGGCCGTCCAGCCCAGACGGCTCCGGCCGTCCAGCCCAGATGGCACCGGCCGTCGAGCCCAGCAGACACCGGCCATCGAGCCCAGCAGACACCGGCCATCGAGCCCAGCAGACACCGGCCGGCACCGGCCATACAACCTTCCGGAGATTTTAGTGACATAACTGTCCGTCCGGCTGTACCGCTGTACCAGCATGGGGATTTTTATCAAACCGCAATTCGACCAGATCGGATTTACGGAGATTATAGTAATGTATCCGTCCGTCAATCTGTACTACCTGTTACATATCACTACCATGACAGAGATGTTATAGATGAATCTCTCCGTCCAACCAGACCATTCGAGAGGCAGGTGCCGGTCATAGCTGGACCGTTGCCGACATTCCGGCCGACCATATGCCAGTCAAATCAGTAGGCATTGCCGGCCGTCCATCGGTTCACGGCTTATCCACAAGGGAAAGTGTGTGACCTTATCAGAGATGATGGAATTGAGTTATCTATGCCACCTGGTATGCACTACCCAGATATGGCAGCTTTACCAGAACATGACTTTCAGGTCGACCATTCTCCAGACAATCAGCCGGCAGTGCTGGTCGTCCATATGTTCACGGCTTCTCCACAAGGGAGATTTAGTGAAAGTGTCAGTTATGACGGAATTGCGTCATCTATGTCACCTGGTATGCTATACAGATATGCAAGCTGTACCAGAACAACGTTCCCCCTGAGCGAATGGTAGCAGTGCGCGCAGTGCTCGCTACACTACAAAAGCATTTGACAATTCAGCTTCGAGTGGATGCCCGAGTTGACCAGAACACGACTCAGCACTCAGTGAGTGTGTCGATACACTTTCAGCCGTCCACAGATCCGGTCATGGACCAGACTGATCTTAGCGCCACGGCCACAAGAAAAAAAAAAAAAAAAAATTATAGGTTGTTGGGAACTTTAGAATGCCCACCACCTCATACTGCCATTCAAGACTACACAGTTCAGGCATCTGTAGATCTTGAATGGGAGGAAGAGACGATGTCCTTCCTGCTTCTTCCCCAGTCGGTAAAAAAAAAAAAAAAAAAAAAAAAATTCAGGAAGCTAACTTCCAGCGTCGTTCTAGTGTAGCTGGTACGAAAACTCCGTCAGACGCCTTCAGTACTGATCTCCAATGCCACGTCAAAGCTAGTCCGAAACGTAGTCGATACGTCTTCATTGTTAGACTTGGCTTCACTAACCATTTTTTTTTCCAACTCCCTAGGCAAATCCGGCCATGACCACGCTTGTGAAGTGACGGCCTAGCTTGCTAGATTCGTTAACAGGGCAGCTCACCACTCCATGACCAACGTGTTGACTGCTTCTGCCAACTTCGACCTGATACGACGTGACGCTTGTAAGTGGGTCACCTTTATGCTTTGTGGGAAAATTGAACAAGTTCGGAGGCAGGCAGCTCAATAACTGCCCATCCAACTCGTCGCCCACCTTTCGCAGGTGTTTCGAAACAATCATCCCCTGACACGGCAGAGGGATGATGGGCGGACCAGGGAAAAGGGATCCTTACAATCAAATGTGTAATATAGATCCCAACCTAATGCTGGGAGCCAACAGTCTAATCAAGCTAGGCGGCATCCATGCAGAGGCGGCAAAAACCCAAGTTTCTCCGCCTTCACACCTCCTAACTCTAGACGTTGACACACCTTGTCCACCGCCAGCGGACTGCCTTCCTGTGGGCAGCCGCCTCCTGCAATTTCAGGACCACTGGACCACTTTATTACCTCACAACATTTGGGTGATTCAGGTCATTTTGGAGGAACTTTGGACTTCATTTATCCATCCCCTCCCCCGTCCTCCTCTCCCCTCTTCACAGATGTATCGTCAGATCGGGAGAAGGATGCCTTTATATATATGTATGACTTAATAAACCTGCAATAGCTGGGGTTTTATTCATGGCTGTTTCTTATCCAGAGGCCGTTCATCGACCTGAGCCGCCTCAACCACCCTGAAATTCAATGTGGTGATGACGTGATCAAGCCATCCGACGGGTATGCTGTCAGTCGAGATATGACCGACACACATTTTCACATCCATATCCCACGAGTCACGGACATTTCTACGTTGTGCTTGTCGGGACTCGATTTATCAGTTCCAGGTCATACCTTTTGGCCTCAACTTAAGCCGTTGGGCTTGTACTAAGGTTATGGATTACATCGTCACCCTGTTCCGCTCGACTTCATCTATAGTGTCGGCAGTATACTTGGACGACATCCTCCAGAAACATATGTTAAGTTCTACTCTGCCCAAAGGCAGAAACGATCTTATATCACTTTACATCATATAGGCTTTCTCGTGAACTGGATAAAGTCTGATCTCTGTCCAGCCCAGAGTTTTGGTCCATCTGGGTGTGGAGTTTCTCCCTGATCTGAATCTGGTAAGGCTTCCACGAGTTTGCGATCATCCAGATAATTGCACTCATAGAGTCCGTTTCCAACAGGAGGAGCATTTCAGCGAGTAAGTTGCAGCTCCTCGGATTATTCAATGCGGCAGCGGATTTGATCCCGCTCAGCTGTCTTTTTATGCGCCCATTACATAGGACGTTGCTAGCGTAATGGCGCCCTTTTTAAGTCCCTTCGATCCCACAATCATGCTCACGCCAGAGATACGATCATTCTCGAGTCAGTGACACAACCCCTGTGGGCTGTCTACAGGGATTACTCTGGAGATACCCCAGGTGGAGATAACGGTATGTTCTGCCGCTAGTACCTACGGTTGGGGTACCCACCTGTTGCCGGACTTCGATACCGTCAGCGGCACAAGGGTGCCAGGGGCGAGCCCTCTCCTCATCAACCTTTCAGAAATAACGGCTGTCATCAATGCCCTTCATTTCTGGCAGGATCAACTCTTATTGCAATCTGTCCTCCTTATGTCAGACAACTTTGTGGTGGTGACTTGCCTCCTTAAAACAAGGGCGCACCAATCACCAGACCTGTGAAATCTGATCTGACAGTTTCTACATTGATGCGATAATCTCCACCTCAATGTACAAATCAGACACATTCCTGGCAGACTCAAAACGTCTTGTCTGACACTCTATCTAGTCATTCACATGGAATGGTCACTCCATCAATCGGGCTTTCTTCCAATCGACACACTTTGGGGTCGTCCGATGATCGATCTTTTGCAACAAGGTGGAATCGCAAGTTGTCCACCTTCGTCTCACAGGTTCCAGACCCATAAGCTTGGGCCGTGGATACTCGGTCAATCAGCTGGGAAGGGTTGTGGTCATTCTCCTACCCTCCCACGGTCTTGGTACTGAAAACAAACCAGAAGTTAAGGGGTCAGAACTGTCAGATGGTTCTGATTGCCCCTCTCAGATGGAACAACTCCTGGGTCTCCGATCTACTCGATCTGGCGATAGATCTACCCAGGAAGATTAGTCAGCCCAAGTCTTCTCAAGCAACCGTGGCCAGGGGTGTTCCACCCCTGTCCTGACCGTCTTTATCTTCAAGCTTGGCTCTTGTCCAGACAGCCTTGCATGATAATTTAAATCTTCGATTGTGGAGAGAATCTCGAGAGCAAGAAGGCCCTCTACTCTGAAGGCTTATGAGGGAAAGTGGCATGTTTTCAGGGACTGGTATCATACCATTCACATTGTTCCTCTGAGTGTCACAATCCCTCAACTGGCCGACTTTTCTCTGGCTTTTCAAGGAGAAACAGCTGGCCCCAATTATTATCAAATGCTACCGCTCCATGATATCAGACACATTCCGCCATTATGGTACATGTGCTATCAGCTATGACGAAGATCTGTCAGATCTTTTAGCCACTTTAGAGTTCAATCGACTAATATCCCTCACCCTGTTTCCAAATGGAATCTGTCCTTGGTTTTAACATGACTCAATTCAGACAGTATTGAGTCTTTAACCCACAATTCATTAAAGCTACTATCATACAAATTGGGTTTCTTGATAGTCTTGGCTTCAGCAGGCAGGGTGAGTGAGTTACAGGTCCTTTCTAGTGACCCAAACTATCTTCTTTTCAGATCAGATGGTTTGGTGGTCCTCGTGACGCAGCCAGGCTTCGTAACCGAAAAAAAGGTTACAAACCATTGGCAATCAATGAGTCGTCATTAGCTCACTTTCTTTTATAGATAAGTCAGGATCAGCGGCCATGCAAGGTCCTGTTTGTGCACTCTAGCACCATTTAAATGCATAGAGGTGAGTCAGGTCACATACAAGCACCTCTTTCTTCTGGTGATAGCTGGGACATGAGATATCACCATTCAAGCCCTTACTTCATGGCTGTAGTGGGTTATACGCTCGGCGTACTCTGAGAATTCGCAAATCAGTCACTTTATAGAAGCTGTTGGCTGACATGCAGAGTCAACCTTCTCCAGTTTTATCTTCAAGATTTGTACTCGCAGAGGCAAACCTTGATTTCTAGTAGGTCCGGTGTTGGCAGCCCAGATGCCCACCAGACCTATGTGCAACAATCAGCACAGCCTATTAGCTTCGCTGGATTCGCCAGATAAATTTTTGTAGGTAAGAAGATTTCAATAACTATCTTCTTGACCGTATAAAGGGGTCACATATCACGTGACCCTGGGCTGTGTTGCTGATTGAAAATTAGGAGACCGGGTTATCGTTCACATGGGGAATCCAGCCATCATTCCCTAGAGGATACCCGGGGTGGAGGTCGGATGCTCCGCATTCCCTCCTCCTATTATTTATTCTCCTAAAGTAATGTGATCGGGGAACGTATTCAAAGGAGAAAGCAAATTTTTTAGTAAATTATGTTTCTCCGAGAATACTTACCCGATCACATTACTAAGAAACCCTCCCAACCACCCCGCCATGCGAGCATCCTTGTATATTATATACCGCTCAGCTTAAAAACTAGCGACACCTAGCAGGTGGCAAGGGGAGGTAAGGGGCAAGAGTTATAGCCCTTTGTCTATATGACATAGACTGAAAAGACGAATTTTCGTCTTTTGGTAGGGCTGGATTCGCGAGGTAGCAGGCTTATATCCCTAAAGTAATGTGATCGGGTAAGTATTCTCAGAGAAACATAATTTACTAAAAAATTTGCTTTCAACTGCAGGGACAAACTTAGTGACCTAATCATGTTTTGTGTCTTATATGTTTTCAGCATGTTTTTATGTTTTCCAATTTCATTGTTTTTGTCATTTGTTGTTCTGTAGTGTAGTCATATCATTATTGATGGTGTAAAGCGCTTAGAGCTTCGAAAGATTAGGCGCTATACAAAGTCCTCATTATTATTATTATTATTATTGTCTGCATCTGCTTAACAATTTTAAAAGTTTCTCTGGCACGTCAATTTAATGCCATATTTTGGGACATGATAGACAATACATGGTGGCCAGTATACCTGGTCAAGGAAGAACCCATTAAAACCCAGAAAGAACCACTGACTCATAGAAAACTACTGTAATAGTACTGCTAATAGAATGAAGGCTTTAGCAGAATTTTATATTGTAATTTTTATTTTCCAGGAAGATAAAGAGGCCATGTTTGATGTGTATGACACTCTTCTAAGTGTAGTGCAGGTGGCCACAGGTGTAATTTCAACCTTACAGGTAACTTAAAATACCATTAAGGCTGTAAATCAGGTATGAGAACATTTGGATCTATTAAGATACCTGACTACCATGATTTATATAATTTTGCAGGTGTGAAAAGTAGTGTTAGAAAATTATCAGCTTTTGGTGGTGATCATATGCAAAAAATATAAAGGACTGGATATTTAGGAGGATATAATTGCATCAGAATGATCATAGATATTAATTAATTCATCTACTTCAAAAGTAATTGCATTTATAGAATTGTACACTAACTACATCAGAGGTAATTGCACTGATCGCATTATACACTATATTGAAGGTAATTGCACCAATAGCATTATACACTACATCGAAGGTACTTGCATTAATAAGATTGGAAAATTGGTATGAAATTGCATGCAAAGTTTTTAAATGTAAACTTCAGTATTTAAGAATAAATCTCTTTGTTTGGCTATAGTTGGACTGTGAAGTCATTGCTAATATTTTCCAGATACATCCAGACAAGATGATGGGTGCCTTAAGTCCAGACATGCTTGCTACGGACTTGGCTTATTATCTAGTGCAAAAAGGGGTAAGAATAGCTATTGTTTCTCCATCAAATGCTCTACTCAATCACATTACATAATAGGAAATTTTTTTATTTCTGAATCCAGCTCCCCTACAACACAAGAAGTCTTTGCATATGTATTTCCTATAGATGAAGGGAAGTTACTCTTACAGCTGAACACCCTCTCTTTGCAATAGGTGGTCATCCATATCCTAGACTTGTTTAAACTCATAGATGCAACTGTGAACAGTACTGCTTAAGAATCCATTGAAATTAATAATCAGTTTTAACCATGCAACATTATTTTCAGTGGTATAACAAGTCAAAAGGTTGATATACCTAGTATATGCAACATTCCATTTATCCCAGTGAATATATACATATGTATGCATACTTTTAATAGTTTTTATTGCCCTTATGATATTTATCAGTAATACTTAAGTTTTCACTATTGTAATTGTATTGTGCTTTTAAATTTCTCCTTTTAATTTGTTTTTCAATCACATTGCATTAGGACTATTAGCTTGCGATCTCGCGAATCCAGACCTACTAAAAAACAAGTTGTCATAACCTGTCTATTTTAAGTCAAAAGGCAGTAACTCTTTTCCATTACCTCCCCTGATGCAACTAGATGTAACTAGTTTTTAGCTGCAATTTTGTGCATTGCACACAGTGCTATAGTCTTAAGTAAACTAGCAATTCTCTTATTACCTAGAAGCTATCAAGGGTTTGAGATTTATTCAGTGGATTTATTCATCTCCTGAAGGTTGTATATTATTGTACAATTTCAGCCTAAAGTCTGATTTTGTTACTTATTGGGACTTCATATGTAAGACACCATCCCACCACACAATTTTCGATCTTCACAAGGTCATTTTTTGTGGTGAGCCTGACATCTTCAGTCTCCACCCCAAATCAGCTTCCATGTCACGCTTTGTGGGGGATGCTGGGATCCCTCCCCTTGCTAAAGTTCACCACATGGAACAGACATATACTGCTGCATCGGGGAAGGAGGGGATCACCCATCGCTGGATAAGATGCATCACTTGGTGCAGCAGATGAAGATGCAAGTCCATCAGTCCATGCAAGTCATTCCTCTCTTTCCTATGGATACTTTAGGGGAATTTTTCCCCAATTTTATGCAACCCAGATGGAATAAGTCACAGAGATGCTTCCAGAGTGCACGATCTCATGATTTGCGCAAACACTTTACCAATTTGCACATGTTTAAAACAATGATGCATGAAAACTCCTGCAAATTTGTTGAATGTTGCTCATATAAAAATGTACTCTGTGTGGCGATTTATAAAATGTATAAATTTACTAAAAAGAATCTGAAAATAAATTTAAAAGGATTTTTGTTATCCCCATACCATTTCCATTCCAAAGTTTGCAGATTTACTTTAATACAAAAGGGTACTTGGAAATTTTTCTAATTATTTATAACCAAACACATGTCCAAGAGGAGTTCTGCAATGGATTGCCTTTTTTTCCATGTGCGCATGCATAAACTTTGGTCCATTTCCGGAATTTGATTTCAGACATGGCAGGACATAAAGTCATTGATTATTTTCAATGTCCGGTTAGTGGTGGTGGGATTGTGGGAGCGAGTGGGAGAATGAAGAAAGTAGTGGAATTTCTCACAAAGTGGAGGACGATATTTCAGTATCAGATCATGCTGAGTTAGATGTACTGCCAAAACAGAAATAAAAATGTGCAGCAAAGTTTTAGAATTCTTGGTTACAACACAACTCCAAGACAGGAGGTATGTTTTGTGATGTTTGCAAACATTGTGGGAAAAGGAAGCAGGGATTGTCCTGGGCTTCGCCAATGTCGCAAATTGTGATTTTTTCCCTTATTGGCGACAAAAATGTCCCATCTGGCGATTTGTTTTGGTGACAGACTTTTTGGTTATTTAATTTGTACAAACAATCATGGATTTGGATTGGATAAATTAAAAGGGAGAATGAAAGGAAGCCACAAACTTGACTAAGCAATGCATTGGAATCAATCTGTACACAAATAATCCTTTGTTTGTATAGACAACCCCATTGCTACATCATAATCTGCTTATGCTGACATCTGGGCCAAGTACTTTATGATGTGATACAGTCAATCATGCTACTGTACTATACCTACAACTGACCGACTTCTGAAGATGCGAATAGAACAGATGAAATTAATTGAATGGCTAATCCTTCTGGTTTTTTTTTTTTTTTTTTTTACATATACCGATACAATAGTTTTGCTGAACCTTCATAGAAAACTGAGAACTTTTGAAGTACTGACTACTGTGTATACATACAAAGCAAATGGAAAAAATCTCAATCACAATTATATCTGTCACCAGTACAACATTATCATGAGCAAACGGAAGTTAGACATTGCGTGTTCATCATCTCCTCCTAAGTTAACAAAAATAACGGCGTTTGGATTTAGTGCAAATTCATCAGACAATACAGTCACTGAACCCAATGATAAACCTTGCAGTCCAACATCATCTTCATGTAGTGCTTCAAGTGCAACATCACATAATGATGAACAGGGCAAAAATTCCCAAAAATTTCTAGACAGTTGGAATCTTGGGTGTCCATGGCTGAGATATGATAAAAAGTTAAAACAGATGTTCTGTGATGTATGTATCAAGGCAAAGTTTGTCAATTCATTTACAACTGGCTGTGATATTTTGAAGAAGGAGTGTGTCACCAAACATGAATCCAGGCGGTGTAAATAATATTTGTGCATTTTACTCATTGATCTTTTCCTTTTGCCATCAATCCCGTGTTACGGTTACAGAGACTTAAAAAACTACGCAAGAAGAAATAGCAACAACAAATAAAAAAAGTTTTGCATAATTAAAAATAATTATTTATTTCTCAAAATACAGGAGTGAAAGAATCCCTAAATTGGGTTTTAACTTATGCTAATATATACGGTCCAATATTGCCAGGTGTTGACTCATGTAAGCTTCGTTCATGGGAATGGAGATCCTATTTTGCTTGTTGAGAAACTTTATATAGCATTCAGTGATCATTCTTTTGGGATTTAGGAAGCAATAGAGCATTTAATGGAGATTTTGGCAAACTTCGTAATTTGCTCGGAATTTTTATCACATGGCGGGTGGTCAGCTGACCGCAATAGCCACTCGATAGGTGGTGGGCAAAATATGGTAAATGCTTCATAATCAGCATCAATTTTCAAACTACGTCAACATCGTTTATCAAGTTGGAAAATGCCTATTCAACAGCGATGCTGTCACAAATATTGACGAAATATTGGAACCATTATGTCTTTTTTGCGCCCCCTTCTGCCCCTGCCCCTTCATTGTTGACACTTTGGGCCGATTTGGGCACTCATTTGGTGCCCCCTAGCCACCGGGGTGATTGCCCCACCTGCCCCCCCCCTCCCTACGCCACTGGGTAACAACAGTCATACATGTGCACAAACGGTGATGCGGGATGCTGACATCAGAAAAAAACTCTGCATCTCATCTCTCGAGAATTTAATGAGAATCAGCATGTACAGATGTGAAAAATTTGACTTTGAAACTGCATTCAACAAGTGGAGGAGGGGGTGACAACTATCTTTCTGGCTTCTTCCCCAATTGGTAAAGATTAAGGTGATTAATGACTGGGTTTTGGATAGAATTGGCGATCGCATCAACTCAAAGGCGTTCATCTCAGAAAGCCAGATTCAAGTGAACTTCACTACATTCTTGAATCAGATGCACTCCAACGCCTTCAGCATGGACCTTCCGGCATTTGACCAGAATATGGCAGCTGTTCACATATTATCTTACAATGTACATTATGTGTTCCATGCATTGAAGCTAGTTCAGAAGATAGTGGCAATATCTTCCATGTTAGACTTCGCCTCATTGGCAGTCTTTTGACTTGCTGAAGAATCCAATGATAGCCACATGCATACATGCAAACCATTACGCTTTTGGCGTAATCATTATGCTTTTTGTCACTAAATTACGGGTTACGCTTAAATGTATATGGATTACGCTTTTTCGGTACATCAACCTCCCAAAAAAAATCAATTATTTGTTTTCTCGTTATTATTAAAGTTCCATTAATCCCACAGACCGTATTTTAGAAAAGACGGCTTTTACGTAACTACAATATAAGAGTACGCTAGACCGTGGACTTTCGTAATAGTATCATGTTCTATTTATAGCTAACCTGGTTCTACTGTTGATTCTATTTATATTTATTTATATGCGTAGTGAGGAGATAGCAGACTGGTTTTCCAAATTTAATATTTACTCGCAGATTCCATATTCTAATTCATATTTCTTGCAGCACCAGTCTAAATATATTTTAGCGCTTAAAAGTATATTTTATTTTACTCTATGCATTTATGTGAGCAAAAATATCCCCTTTCAAAAGTTTCCCAGATAAATAAGAAAAAAAGGCAACCAAAAACCCCTGAAACAAAATATAACAGAATCCTCTAAATATTAAGAACAAAAAAAAAAAAAAGTACAGCATCACGTGACATCTATTTCCGGCCGTGTCAAAAATTTTTAAAAATTTAGCGCGAAACGTCTTAAGAAGGTTTCTAGTCGATGTGTGTAAAGCTAAAAGTGCTACATATGAAAACTTGAAACAGTAAAGGATGAACAGGGCAAATAATCGTTATTTATTGAAATTTTAGCATGTTATATGTGGATTACGCTTTTTGCACCACTGAAACTGCACTGGTGTTTGGACTCATCAGTCCCTGCCCATGCTAAGGGATGCTTACCAGCCCAGATATAGGGGTTACTCCCAGCATGATGTACCCCAGTACTGGTTCCAACCCAGTTCCAGGAGACAACAATCTATTCAATGCTGGAGGCATTCGTACAGGAAGAAACAGACTTTCTCCACCTTCAACTCTCCCAGCCACAAACATGAACATATTTCCCCAACCGCCTTGTAGACAGCATACCAGTGGATCACTTGATCTCCCTCTTCTTACGATAATGATGGGTGATCCAGATCATTTTGGAAGGGCTTCAGGTTTCCTCCCATCTCTTCCTCCCCCATCTTCACAGACATTCTGGCATATTGGGAGAGGGATTCTTTGCTTCTTCCGGAGATTCGGTCGCTCCACTCCAAGCAGGCTGTGGAGATTGTGTGAAAACCATAATCACCATAATCACCAGGATTTACTCAAGGTTGTTTTTTATTTGAAAACAAATGGCAAGCTCAGGCCTATAATCAATTTGAGTCACTTCCATTGATTTATCCCTCCTTCAAAGTTCAAGGTAGAGATGGCAAGGTTGATCCGCCTCTCCATCCGACAGACCGAGTATGTCATCAGGCTCACCCTGATTGACACATACTTTCACATCCCCATTCACCCAATTTCACACAAGTATCTTTGCTTTGCTTACAGAGGCACAGTCTACCAATTTAAATTCTTTGGCCTCAACATTCCTTCCCTTTGGCGTCAACATTAGCCCCTAGATATTCACTCAGATCATGGATTGTATAATTTTGTTTTCTGTTTTCAATAATTCCAAAATAAACTTGATTGCAACAGCAACTTAGTGGACCATTTATCAATGGTAGAACAGATTTGGATTAGTGACTTTACAACTTAATCATCCTGGCACTTCTTGAAGCTCTGATGATGAACATGAATTTTTTACATTAATCAGCAACATCTTTACAGTGGAACAGTATATTTGAAAAAATTATGGTATATATTTTGATTTACTTTGTACATTAATTCAAGGTACAAGTGAAAATTAAATTTTTTTAAGCTTTGTCAGTTTGTTGTCTTGAAAGCTTTGTGAAATTTTGTTGTTGTTTTTGTTGTAGGGTTTAAAGCCATTTTTCAGAACATGATGGGCTATACTTGGCGGCCAGTATTAATGGTGGAGGAAGAACCCAGGGAAACCCCCTGGAATGAACCATGACCCACGAGAAGCTACTGGCAAGCTTTCTTACATACCCACATTGGCCAAATCAGAGACTGAACCCACACAGACAGAGGTGAGCTGGCAGTGATCTGTAACAGAGAGCACTTTAGACCACTCGGCCACTCAGGTCCCCTTGACATTTTGTGAAGCTACATACCTTTATCAGATGCTGATTGTTTTAAAATGACTGTATGTCTAAAGTTTGTATATTGTTATGTTAGAAGTTCATACATGTGCGTGTGAGGAAAAGCTACCGTATATACTCACTTGTATGTCAAATCCAATTACACACTGCAGAGACCCAGCTGTGCCATTGCATAATGTAGTGGCAGATCTGCACCTTTGTAGTTGTTTGGAGTAATTACTAGTCTGACAATGTAAGACACATCACACGATATTTTTGTTTGTGGGAGTGATGAGTCGTACTGCCAAAATAACAGCACTGTGTAGCATGTTTTGATGTTGACTATTAGTGTAGCCAAAGTCAAATTGTCAGGAATATCACACACAACTGGCAACCAATAATGATGCTTTTCTACAAAGTAAAGTTGTAATGTTTTTGTCAGACTTTACTTACCTTGATGTCTTTTCTCTAATAATTCAATTCTCACAAAAGACATGGACCTGTTTTTCATTGGCCTACATTTCATTTGGCTCGAAAGTAATGAAAGCTTTGAATGCCGATCTCTGGTTAAGTTGAAATACTCTGAAATGATATTAATAAAAATAATTTGGCCTATTGGAGTTGTAGGCAACATTTGATTTCATTCAAGAAACATATCCCCCACATGCGTCTACTTAAACATCCTTGGCATCCCTTGATTACCTTTGCATTTCATCAAATTCAACTGTATGTCAGTGGAACATGAAAATGCGCCTGTTTGCTGGTGTCACATTTTCATTCCACCAGGATAAAGACAACAAAGTAAGTATTTTAATTACACATAAATTAGTGGAAGAGTGTCGATATAGGCTGCCAATTGTGTGAGATATTCCTAAAACTTTGACTACTAATTCTGATGTCATCTGACAAGGATGTTATTTGGATAGCAAGACATAGCACTAAAACAAAAACAACATGTGCTATGTTTTAGATTGCAGGACTAGAGTAAGCAGTAGAACATTCAGCATAATGCATCACAGCAGATCATGGTTTTTTTATGTATAGTTGATGAGAATGTATGGTATATTGTCATAGCACCATTAACCAGCCAGACACTTTTCAAAGAAAACTTTTTATATCTATCTGGGTTCATAGATTACTAAGCATTTTGCAGTAGTTGAATTTGTTGCTGCAAGAATGGAACACCTGCATTACAGTCATATCTCACTTGTTAACTTTTCTCCATTAAACAGGCTGTTACATATGATATAAAAGTTTTTTTTAAACCTGATGGAAATTTAAAATTGACGGTAGATCTTTTTCTTTTCCTTGTACTTTAGATTCCATTCCGTGAAGCACATGGACTATCGGGACAATGTGTGGCCCTGGCAGAAAAGAATGGCTGTCAGCTGCCAGAGCTCACACTGCAGGATCTTAAATCAGTGAGGTTAGTAGCTTGATTATCTCTAGCCTGCTTGGGTTTTTGTCATCGCTTTATTAGTTGTTGTAAAAATGTGTTGGTTGACGATCAGGGCTCGATGAAGTCAATCCTGAGCTGCTCTTCGCAGATGGGTCCTCATTTGCTGATGAGTCCGATATGAGAGGCGCATGTCCTGGAGCAATGTGTACATTGAAGGCATTGGTTGGTTCTTGACGTTGAGGCCTTCCAGCATTCCCTGGTGTCAGGGATTTTCATTCTGCGGTCATTCTCTAAGGTTTTGCCTCCCTTACTAACATCTGCATGCCAGCCAGGTTTATCCTTGGTGCAGTTGTTGTCAATATAGATATGTTGTATATTTTCAAAAATGCATGTGTAGCAAATAATTGTGAAAGTGTTCACATTTATCTGCAGAACATTTGAGAGTGTGAAAGTGTATAATCTTTAGACTAAGAGTGATAGCTTGAGATAAAACTTATTAACAGTGATAGTGTGATGTCTTGAGATAAAACTAATTAACAGTGATATTGTGATGTCTTGAGATAAAACTAATTAACAGTGATAGTGTGATGTCTTGAGATAAAACTAATTAACAGTGATAGTGTATTATCTTGAGATAAAACTAATTAACAGTGATATTGTGATGTCTTGAGATAAAACTAATTAACAGTGATAGTGTGATGTCTTGAGATAAAACTAATTAACAGTGATAGTGTATTATCTTGAGATGAAACTAATTAACAGTGATAGTGTATCATCTTGAGATGAAATTGATCATCAAGAGTGACAATTCGTATAATTGTTGTTTTGTCAGATTCACAGTGTTTTATCCTGATAGTGATAGTTTTTTTAAATCTTGAGATAAACTATCATTAAGAGTGATAGTGTATTATCTTGAGATGAAATTCATCAAGAGTAATAATGTATTATCTTGAGATGAAATTGATCAAGAGTAATAGTGTATTATCTTGACATTAAATTGATCAAGATTAATAGTGTATTATCTTGACATGAAATTGATCAAGAGTAATAGTGTATTATCTTGACCTGAAATTAATCATGAGTGATATTGTATTATCTTGACATGAAATTGATCATCAGTGATATTGTATTATCTTGAGATGAAATAGATCAAGAGTAATAGTGTATTATCCTGAGACAAAATTGATCAAGAGTAATAGTGTATATATTGACATGAAATTGATCAAGAGTAATATAGTGTATTATCTTGACATGAAATTAATCATGAGTGATATTGTATTATCTTGACATGAAATTAATCATGAGTGATATTGTATTATCTTGACATGAAATTGATCATCAGTGATATTGTACTGTCTTGAGATGAAATAATCAAGAGTGATAGTGTATTATCTTGAGATGAAATTGATTGAGTAATAGTGTATTATCTTGACATGAAGTTGATCAAGAGTAATAGTGTATTATCTTGACATAAAATTGATCATCATCAGTGATATTGTATTATCTTGAGATGAAATTGATCAAGAGTAATAGTGTATTATCTTGACATGAAATTGATCAAGAGTAATAGTGTATTATCTTGAGATGAAATTGATCAAGAGTAATAGTGTATTATCATGAGATGAAATTGATCAAGAGTAATAGTGTATTATCTTGACATGAAATTGATCAAGAGTAATAGGGTATTATCTTGACATGAAATTGATCATCAGTGATATTGTACTGTCATGAGATGAAATTTATCAAGGGTAATCAAGAGTAATAGTGTATTATCCTGAGACAAAATTGATCAAGAGTAATAGTGTATTATCATGAGATCAAATTGATCGAGAGTAATAGTGTATTATCATGAGACGAAATTGATCAAGAGTAATAGTGTATTATCTTGACATGAAAATGATCAAGAGTAATAGTGTATTATCTTGACATGAAATTGATCATCAGTGATATTGTACTGTCTTGAGATGAAATAATCAAGAGGGATAGTGTATTATCTTGAGATGAAATTGATCAAGAGTAATAGTGTATTATCTTGAGATGAAATTGATTGAGTAATAGTGTATTATCTTGACATGAAGTTGATCAAGAGTAATTGTATTATCTTGATATGAAATTGATCATCATCAGTGATATTGTATTATCGTGAGACGAAATTGATCAAGAGTAATAGTGTATTATCTTGACATGAAATTGATCAAGAGTAATAGTGTATTATCTTGAGATGAAACTTATCAAGAGTAATAGTGTATTATCTTGACATGAAATTGATCAAAGGTAATAGTGTATTATCTTGACATGAAATTAATCATGAGTAATAGTGTATTATCTTGACATGAAATTGATCATCATCAGTGATATTGTATTATCTTGAGATGAAATTGATCAAGAGTAATAGTGTATTATCTTGAGATGAATGATCAAGAGTAATAGTGTATTATCTTGAGATGAAATTGATCAAGAGTCATAGTGTATTATCTTGACATGAAATTGATCAAGAGTAATAGTGTATTATCTTGAGATGAAATTGATCAAGAGTAATAGTGTATTATCTTGACATGAAATTGATCAAGAGTAATAGTGTATTATCTTGACATGAAATTGATCATCAGTGATATTGTACTGTCTTGAGATGAAATTGATCAAGAGTAATAGTGTATTATCTTGAGATGAAATTGATCAAGAGTAATAGTGTATTATCTTGACATGAAAATGATCAAGAGGAATAGTGTATTATCTTGTGATGAAATTGATCATGAGTGATAGTGTATTAGCTTGACATGAAATTGATCAAGAGTAATAGTGTATTATCTTGAGACAAAATTGATCAAGAGTAATAGTGTATTATCTTGACATGAAATTGATCAAGAATAATAGTGTATTATCTTGACATGAAATTAATCATGAGTGATATTGTATTATCTTGAGATGAAATAGATCAAGAGTAATAGAAAAGTGTATTATCATGAGACGAAATTGATCAAAAGTAATAGTGTATTATCTTGACATGAAATTGATCAAGAGTAATAGTGTATTATCGTGAGACGAAATTTATCAAGAGTAATAGTGTATTATCTTGACATGAAAATGATCAAGAGGAATAGTGTATTATCTTGTGATGAAATTGATCATGAGTGATAGTGTATTAGCTTGACATGAAATTGATCAAGAGTAATAGTGTATTATCTTGTGATGAAATTGATCAAGAGTAATAGTGTATTATCTTGAGACAAAATTGATCAAGAGTAATAGTGTATTATCTTGACATGAAATTGATCAAGAATAATAGTGTATTATCTTGACATGAAATTAATCATGAGTGATATTGTATTATCTTGAGATGAAATAGATCAAGAGTAATAGAAAAGTGTATTATCATGAGACGAAATTGATCAAAAGTAATAGTGTATTATCTTGAGATGAAATTGATCGAGTGTAATAGTGTATTATCGTGAGACGAAATTGATCAAGAGTAATAGTGTATTATCTTGACATGAAAATGATCAAGAGTAATAGTGTATTGTCTTGACATGAAATTGATCATCATCAGTGATATTGTACTGTCTTGAGATGAAATAATCAAGAGTGATAGTGTATTATCTTGAGACAAGGCTTTGTTATTTGCACACATGACTTTCTCACTCCCATTTCAAATATAGTTCACTGAGAAAAACAATTACAGTAGTGAACCTTTTAGGGATTGCTATTATTATTTCTTATCCACAGTTCCAATTTGGACTTACTATCCCAGCCAGAAGAAATTGGTTATCAAAGACTTATTTTTGTTCTTTATTCTATGTATAAATTTGGCTGCTTAAATGAAAGTTATCTTCCCCAGCTTTGAGTTTTACTTGTATAGGGTAGCTGGACTATGGAATTTCCTTCCACCAATGTATTCTAAGTACACACAATTCTTATCTTGAATATCCAGATACATACTCTATCTGGACATGGCTTTTGTCCAGATAACTCATAAATTTATGCAGAATATATCGTGTATCTGGGAGTCTTTACATCTGTAGAATTATTGTTTTGTCTGATTCACATGATCAGACAGTAAGTATATGGTATCCATGTTAGCACTGTATTTGTCCTACACAATAGATAATTCTTTTAAGATTTCCTGTAATGAACCATATCATTTGACATTGGCAGTTAATCAGAAATAGGATTATCACCATTTTGAAGCTCAATCAAAAGCTGTATTAACAAATGCTGTAATATAATTACTTACATGACAGTCATGTAAGTTTAGAATGGAAAATATTGAGATATGAATATTTATGAATAAGAAATCTTGAAAGTCTTATTATTATTAATTCGCTTGAATGGATGATCATTTCAACATTGATGTTTTAAAGACTTAATATGATGTCATGTGTTGATCCTAAATGAAATTGGTGCAGATGTGATGTCTGGTATGTCTGCCATGGTGGCCATCTTGAAATCCTGTTATTACCTATTCATTAACTAGTTTGTTATTGTTACTTCTCCTAAAGTACATGGAGGATCACCTTGAAACTTTACAACATAGTGATCCTGCAGTCTAGTTGATCCTAATTGAAAATTTTGCCACTCGAATAACCAGCATTTTGTAAATCTTGTTATCACTACTTCTCCAGAATGGATCGTCATGGTGTCTTGATGAAAATACATTATTGCTGTCTAAAATATGCCAAATAAAAAGGATACTTATCTGATGTCCAGTATGGCCACCACATCAGCCATCTTGAAAATTGTATCGCTACTTGTCCCTGATCAATGGTCTTAGCATGGGATTTTCACTACAATACTTCTTATGATTTCTGTTAAGTCCTAAATAGAAATGATGCTAACATGACATTCAATATAGCCATCATGGCAACAATTTTAATATTATCACAACTCTATTGTACAGAAATTTTTCTTAATGTGGGGATTTCACCAGAAGACTTCTGATAATGTCCAGTTGCTCTTTTATGCAACAACAACCATTTGGAAAATCTTGTTAATGCTGCTCCTTAACCAGATGTTCTTGGAAATCTGAATATCTCCTCTGCAAATACATGCTTACATCAAAATGATGCTTATCCAAAACCCAAATTAACCACCATGACCGTCATCTTTAAAATCATGTTATCACTTCATGTCCTGAATGGATGGCCATATCAATGTGGGATTTTCTCTAAAAGACTACTTGTGATGTCTAGTTGGTCTGAAGTGAAAATGTTATGAATCTGATTCTCCAATGTGGTTCATGCTACGTGTCTGCGGCATGATGCCCCAGTGCTAGACATCACTATAAACTGCCACACTGCAGACCTTGTAGCAACATGACTGAAACATTATGAAAATTATGTTAGAAATCCAAATCACACACACATTCCAATGTGGTTGTCAAAGCTGCCATCTTGAAAATATTATTATTATTCCTGAATGGAAAATCATAACTTGAAAATATTTTTTATTTTAACTCCTGTCATTATGGATGGCTATGTCTACTCCATTTTGGAGAAATCACCAGTGGGCTTCTTATGATACATAGTTACACCACCAGACATGCATCCAATATGGCTGCCATAATGACTGTCTTAAAATTCTTGTCACTACTCTCTATGAATGGGTAATCATCAAGACTGAAAATTCTTATTATCCTGTAGAACTTCAGTCACTTTGAAAAACTCTTGTCCAGTGTTAATTTAGATAATGACATTATTATTTTTTAATAGTATTATTATCTCAATTACTAACCAACCAAAAATAGAGATTTTAGTATTCGCTGGTGGTTGATATTATTTTGCCAGTTTATACTGGGTATCAGTAAAACACAGGTGGGAAGAAACGTTCTGCAGCATGAATATGACTGGTAGATAGAACATAGTTTCTAAATGTATGAACTCAATGCATGAGCAGAGAACCAGTAACAGACTTCAGAAAGGTAAAATATAGTGGCAGAAATGAAGAGGAATAAAAGATATAGATAACGTGTGAAGAAAACTTTGTGGTTTTTGGCTATTTGTTTGGTGAACAATGTTGGAGCTATTGCTGTTTTAAAAAAAGCATATTAAAATCACTTCTGTTTGTTAGGTCATACATTGTTTAAGAAAATGAATTCATCAAAATATTGATTATAGTATTCCTCTTGTGATTTAGCAGCTATTGTCATGGAGATTAATTAACAAGTATAAATTTAGTTATATCATTCCTATTATTATTTTGGTTTGTGCTTGGATTATGAGAAAGTGATAATGCACTGTTCCATATTGGTTGGTACAGAACATTCTCTGTCATGACATAGTTTTGTTTCATACAACAGTTTAATGGGGTCTCATTTACAACATGACTTTTTTGTTCTGTTTTACAATCTGGCCCTGATTGGCCAAGTGGTCAATAGCACTCTCTGTTACGCATCACTGCCAATTCATCTGTGTGTGCGTGGGTTTGAGTCTCAGGGTGCGGCCAATGTGGGTATGTCAGAAAGCTTGCCAGTAGCTTCTCGTGGGTCGGTGGTTCTTTCCAGTTGTTTTCTCCAGGTTCTTCCTCCACCATTAAAACTGGCTGCCATGGATAGCCTGTCTTGTGCTGAAAAATGGCATTAAACCCTAAAACAACAACATTTTATAACATGTTACATTTCTGGACTAACACAAACCATATTGTACAGCTGGCATGTGCAACTTTATCCAGGCTGTTTGCTGGATAATGATTTTTAAAGCCACAATGAATGATGTTAATGTGACTGGATAGAACCAGGTCCTAGGCCAGATGTTTCCCATGGGCCTTTGGTTGCATATGCCTATTATACAGAATACACAAAAGTACTGACTATTTTCTACTCATGTTGTGTAGATGCTAATAATTTACACTCCAAAATGCTGCATACTATCAAATTTGTATTACCAGTGAAATAAGGGTCAGTCAGCATTGTGCTGTAGGTTGGTAGACCTTGATTAATTACCCAAGTTTACAGTTACCATCTGGTGTGAGACCTTTTAGGATATAGATAAATATACAAGATAATCCATAAATTGGCCCGGTAGGCTTCATTTGTGTCAGTAAATTAGAGTGAAATTTAAATCTGACTGGGTGGGACATGATGCAGTGCTAGACATCACTATAATCTGCCACACTGCAGACATTGTAGAAATATGACTGAAATAATGTTAAAGCTATGTTTAAAAACAATCCAAATCGCACACACACACACACACACACACACACCACCACCCCCCATTGGAAGGCCATGAATTTGGCTGAGAAATCAGTCTATTCTGTAATTGAAAATTTTGCAAATGAACAACTTGGATAATAGCAACAGAGAATGCCAGATGAATGATTCCTGTAATGACAGATGAATGACTCCTGTAATGACAGATGAATGATTCCTGTAATGACAGATGAATGATTCCTGTAATGACAGATGAATGACTCCTGTAATGACGGATGAATGATTCCTGTAATGACAGATGAATGATTCCTGTAATGACAGATGAATGACTCCTGTAATGACAGATGAATGATTCCTGTAATGACAGATGAATGACTCCTGTAATGACAGATGAATGATTCACATTCACAAGAGTTTTCTTTACTTAACCCATTCTATCCTGCTTATAAATTTCAACTGCAGTGCCCAATGCCTGAGAAGCAATTTTAAATACCTTGTGGTAAAACGGCACATCATACAGCAGCATAAATTGTGATGACCTTCACCAGGTTTACTAAAAATGTTGCAACATTGTTATTTCTCTTTTAAAGTAAATAAAACTCTGTATCTATGAAAATGTAATAGAAGTTGCAAGACAGTGATGTATGTTTTGTTATTATTTATCAATGTACATGCTCAAAACTGTATTTTAAAATATGACTTGAAAGAAGAAAAAAATTTAAATATCTTACCATGATATTCATTGAATCTTTTGTTCATGAAGATAAATGAAATGTGCAGTAGTATGTGAATAAAATAAAGATAATTCTATGTCTAGTATTTTGGTCCAAATTTGAAGTTTCTAGCTCTGTTAGTTCAAAAGTTATAATAATTTTACTAAAATTAGAACGTGTGCAGTTTCTCACAAAAACTTGTTGCAAATTAATCCCCAAAAATCTTTCAATAAAGGTAATTAATCAGTACAATTTTTGTAAAACAATTTAAGTCCACATCATCACTATGTCAGTAATAACAATATTCTATCAAGTTAAATCGTGGCTGCAACCGAGGTGAAAAATCATCCCTGACACATTTCTCTTGAAAGCTTTCAAAGTCAGCATCATTCTCCGAATCACTGTCAAAAAGTGCATGAAGCCATGCATCATCTCTTTCATCAACTTGATTCAGTTCTAACCCATCATTTAAGTCAATATTAATTATCATCAGAATCATCCAAATCGTCAACTTCAATGTCACTACCCTCGCTGTCAACATCCATGTTTTTTTTTAAAAAAAATATTTTACTGTGCATGCATGCTTTAACCACTTCCTGTGTTGGTGGGAAAGTACACAATATTTGTGATGTAGAACATGTTTCTAGAGACACTACGTATATACATAGTAAAGTACGACTACAGTCTTATTCAGGATAAAATGGGATACTACAACTGCAGGTGTATTCTGGATAGAATGAGGCATTATGACTGTAGTCGTAGTCAGGATAAAATGGGATACTGCGACTGCAGGTGTATTCTGGATAGAATGAGGCATTATGACTGTAGTCGTAGTCAGGATAAAATGGGATACTACGACTGCAAGTGTATTCTGGATAGAATGAGGCATTATGACTGTAGTCGTAGTCAGGATAAAATGGGATACTGCGACTGCAGGTGAATTCTGGATAGAATGAGGCATTATGACTGTAGTCGTAGTCAGGATAAAATGGGATACTGCGACTGCAGGTGTATTCTGGATAGAATGAGGCATTATGACTGTAGTTTTAGTCAGGATAAAATGGGATACTACGACTGCAAGTGTATTCTGGATAGAATGAGGCATTATGACTAGTCGTAGTCAGGATAAAATGGGATACTACAACCGCAGGTGTATTCTGGATAGAATGAGGCATTATGACTGTAGTCGTAGTCAGGATAAAATGGGTTAATGAACTCACATGTACAAAACTTATGATAGCTTAAGATATACACCCATATGTTATAAATGGCAGCAGTGTTGACTTTGAGAAGTGTTTTGTTAATTCAGTATATTGACTTTGACAAGTGTCTTGTTAATTCTGTATATTGACTTTGACAAGTGTCTTGTTAATTCAGCATATTGACTTTGACAAGTGTTTTGTTAATTCATTATATTGACTTTGACAAGTGTCTTGTTAATTCAGCATATTGACTTTGACAAGTGTCTTGTTAATTCAATGTATTGATTTTGACAAGTGTCTTAATTCAGTATATTGATTTTGATAAGTGTCTTGTTATTTCAGTATATGTGCAAGTACACTTTTTTTCTTTTCTTCTGACAGCTTCATTTCATTTTATTTGTTTTTGCAGTCCCTTGTTTGACGAGGATGTATCATCGGTGTGGAATTACGAGCACTCTGTGGAACGTTATTCAGTTTATGGAGGAACTGGAAAGTCCAGTATTCTGAAACAAATTGAAAATCTGCAAAGTTACCTGGCTCAGGAATGAGTGAAGATAGTGTAATAATATCAATTTTTTCTTCTTTAATTCCTTAGAACAAATTGTGCTATTTTTGGGATCAAACTTTGATAATATTGCTGTGGAGTTTGTCATATAATAGGAGAGTACAATGCTTTAACTGTGTGTATATTCGCTTCTCAGTCAAGTCAAACTGCTAACAACAAAGATCCTGATTTGCCGTTAGCATACTGCACCTGCATAAACGGTCTGTCTTGTTAATTGTGCTATAACAAAAAGTGCACAGATCCTGATCTGCTGGTACGTTATGTGAAAGCTGATCTGAGTCTATGCAGTTTGCATTTGGACTCGTCTTATAAGCAAGTACATACAGTAATAAGTCAATGTAGAGTAAAAGTTGGGGGGGTGCATTTTTTTAATTTTTTTTTTTTACACATGTTTGCTTTAAATCTAAGTCAAACTAAAATATAAAAATCAGGTTCTGACTGCAAGAAATGATTATTTATAAAAAGATCATCCACTTAACCTTTTCATGTCAAATCCACTAAAGAGTACCACTTAACCTTTTCATGTCAAATCCACAAAAGAGTACCACTTAACCTTTTCATGTCAAATCCACTAAAGAGTACCACTTAACCTTTTCATGTCAAATCCACTAGAGTACCATTTAACCTTTTCATGTCAAATCCACTAAAGAGTACTATTTAACCTTTTCATGTCAAATCCACTAAAGAGTACTATTTAACCTTTTCATGTCAAATCCACAAAAGAGTACCACTTAACCTTTTCATGTCAAATCCACTAAAGAGTACCATTTATTTTGATAAAGTACTGATGTACTATTATAACTATTGAAGTATCAATTTAACTTTCATTATCTTGCTATGTTAGAGTTGTATAATGGAAAATGACAACCTTGAATAGAGATTACTGTGGAAAATTGGCAATAATTTCCATTGTATTTTTTTATATATTGGATGCAATAATGGGATAAAGTGACTAATGGTGTTAGGACCTAGACACATCTACTGAATCACTAGTTATTTCTGATGGGAAAAAGAATCTAAATTTTTCACTCATTTTTTTTTTCTTGGAAAATTGGCCAATTTTCAGCCGGAATTCCCTATATAATTTCTGGCATTTATTATCATCAAAATTAGCAGCAGAGTGACTACAAAATGTAAAACTGTTTTTTAACATTCCACCTTTCTCTTTAAATAGAAAATATTAATGGAAGGAAGTGCTTTACTTGACTTTTTACGCATTCATTTTAAACAGAAGAATTGGGGAATTGCTTGAAATCTCTATAAGATGAAATGAACTTTCATTTTGGGCATGTTGAGGTGAAAGTGCTGACTTGAGGGTGTCTATTTTGTCTTGATTGCAGTATGGACCCTGGAAATAAGTCAAAGGTCAATTTTTAAAGGTGAAAATTAGACTGACTTGAAGAAAAAAAATACAGAAATATAATCCTTCTTACATGTTTATTTAATCGTACATCTCATGACCAGAATGCCGTATGGTCAGTCTCGTCAGTATTTTAGTTGTCAACATTTTGGTTAACATTTGTGTAATGCTTTGCTCACATTTTTCTGCAGAGCCATCTAATTTGAGATCCATCTGTCTCATGAGGTGACAAAACTATGAAGATCTAGATATTATGCTTCACTTATTTGCATAAGCTGCTTGTTTAGGCTAGATGGAGACACTGTTGCCTCTAGTCATGAAAGTTATTATTCTGTGACAGCCTGTCAGGGTCTGTCTTTGCTGTTGTACCTGATTAAAAAGTAAGCAAATGCGGTACTGTCAATATATGTAATTATAGTTGGTGTCAGTTTTCATTGTGATGCGAAAAATGACATTTGTATGTATTAAAATTCATGGATTGAGCAAGGGGTTCTTCTGTTTCCACAGAAGGAATCTTATTTTTGTTAGGTCTTTACATTTTGGCAAACACAAAATTTAAAAAAATTGGTACCGCCACAAAAAGTAGTGAATTAACAGTACAAAACCTGATAGACCTGCAATATAATTGTACATATGCTTCATTTAATGACTGTATTTATTCTTTTTATTTTTCCAGGAATTATTTTATTGTTTATGTTTTTCTTTATTAAGTGAAGTCTGTATGTTTTCTGATTGTGGTTTTCTGGTTTACTGTTTGTCTATATGTTTTTACAGAATGGTTTTAAAAGTTATCGGTAGACATTTATATTTTTAGTATGTCTAGATTCAATATTTAGTTACATGATGTTGATAGGAGTATGTGGAATGGCAGCGAAATTTTCTAAATATTATCAACTTATTGATACTTTTTATGACCCACCACAACAAGGCCCCACCACAATGACAGATAGCGCATACAATGTTACCCTTGCTTGTATGTCCACCATTTCAAATAGCTGTCACACTTTGGGGAAGTTACAGGTCATTTCAGGCACTGTTGTGGGCCATCCATGTTTAAAAATTCCTATTGTTTTTTTTAAAAGTGTTTAATTTTGTTTTTAAGAGGTTTTTGTAAAATATTTCAATTGATGTCAGTGGGTTTATTTATTATTTTATACATTTTTTCATCAGATTCCAATTTAATTATGGTAAAGCTTGAATGCTTTGCCTGCTTTTTGTGGCTGCTAAAATTCCTGAAGTTCTTCTAAAAATCATTGTCACATGAAATGATGCCATTGTTTGTTTTATCCATAAGTCTTGTAACGCATAATCATTGATTTAAAGCACAAAACCAATCTGGTTTTGCAATACACAGCCAAGCAATATTGAATATATATCATTGGAAGCACTTGATTTGTGTAATTTATTTGTACCATTGGGGCCTTGAGTGGCCTAAAGCGTTCTCCATTACGGATCACTGCGATCTCACCTCTGCCTGCGTGGGTTCGAGTCTAAGATTCGGCTAATATAGTTATTTGAGAAAGCTTGCCAGTAGCTTCTCGTGGGTCGGTGGTTCTTTCCGGGGGTTTTCCCAGGTTCTTCCTCCACCAATAATACTGGCCGCCATGTATAGCCTATCGTGTGCTGAAAAATGGCGTTAAATCCTACAATATTTGTACCATTAATTACCTGGGGTGACTGAGGCAACTTGTTTGGTTTATTTGTACCATTAGTTTACCAGGGGTGGCTGAGGCAACTGGTTTGGTTTATTTATACCAATTTTTACCAAGGGTGACAGAGGCAACTGTTTTTGTTTATTTATACCATTAGTTACCAAGGGTGACTGAAGCAACTGTTTTGGTATATATGTAACATTGATCACCTGAGGTGACTGAGGCAACTGTTTTGGTTTACTTGTGCCATTAGTTACCAGGGGTGACTGAGCCAACTGTTGTTATTTTTAACTGTTTTGGTTTATTTATACCATTAGTTACAAGGGGTGACTGAGCCAACTGTTGTTATTTTTATACCATTATTTATCAGAGGTGATGGAGGCAACTGATTTGGTCGATATTTACTTGTAATTACTTCAGTATCAGGAGAAATTACTATTTTTGCACTGGTGCTATATATTGTATATTTATGTAGTTATGAGTGTACATACAAATATTGGCAATATATGATCTGCAGTTCATATCTGCAATAGTTACAGTGTGTTTGCTTGTTGATTGTATGTCACTGTCTTTTCTGCATGGAGTTTACCAGTTTGCTATTTTAGTATTTGGATTAGTATTTGTAATTTTGTTTGTCATCTTACCTGTTTATTTTAGGCTTGTTCATCTCATTAATTTCGTTTGCAAAATGTCAACCAGTGTAGGAACACTTACACAAATATTGCATCTGGCATGAGTTGTACAAGAGAGACTGGTTAGTACAAGAGAGTTTAGTTAGTGCAAGAGAGACTGGTTTGTACAATTGGGTTTAGTTAGTGCAAGAGAGACTGGTTTGTACAATTGGGTTTAGTTAGTGCAAGAGAGACTGGTTAGTACTGAAAAGACTGGTTAGTACAACAGAGACTGGTTACTGCAGTTAGCATCCTATGATATTTTTAGTGCATGGAAGACATAATTTTTTCATTCATTATTTCATTCCTAATAATAACACCAGATTAAAATATTGCCATTACACTGTGAGGCAGTTAGGACTAACAAATTTTTTCCCCTTCAAGTTTCATTTCTAGATGAATTTGTAAACCTCAAATAAAGTAAGCTACATTCCATTATCTGTGACCAGTTGATTTGCATGAGCCAGATAAAGTAAACATTACATTCTCAGTGATCAGTTTATCAAGGTCAGCCCAGTGCAAAAACATGTTTTCTATTTTGACAATCATTGTTTGAAAAATGACATATACCATGAGGAGTAATATGTACATACAAAGAAGTGTTTGTTGTTTGATTTGCAAAATTCTACTTGTTTTTTTTTAAATCTCAGCTAATCTCACAGAAATGTCTTTTTAAGCAGTTCTTTTCTTCGTATGTGTTTATAAATCTGGAGAATAGAAATTCACACCGATAATTCAGATTTTTGAGATTTCTTTGACTGTTTGCCATAATACACATAGATTGGCACACACTGGTTTCTAGTCTGTATTTGTCCGCTTGGCAGGATTACTGTTCTGTGACGTGTTATCGGAGCTTCAATGTCTTTAGGTTCCCATGGACAGTAAATACAATTTACAGATTGCTTAAAGACACAGCTGACAATTCCAGACCCATGCAGGAACCCTTATTTCTTTCCTTTCAGCCATCTGAACTTTTCCATTCATTATGGCATTGGATCTGTCCATACACTGCCATTCTTTTGGCATTGGACCTGTCCATACCCTGCCATTCTTTTGGCATTGGATCTGTCCATACACTGCCATTCTTTTGGCATTGGATCTGTCCATACACTGCCCTTCTTTTGGCATTGGATCTGTCCATACGCTGCCATTCTTTTGGCATTGGATCTGTCCATACACTGCCATTCTTTTGGCATTGGATCTGTCCATACACTCCCATTCTTTTGGCATTGGATCTGTCGATACACTGCCATTCTTTTGGCATTGGATCTGTCCATACACTGCCATTCTTTTGGCATTGGATCTGTCCATAAACTGCCATTCTTTTGGCATTGGATCTGTCCATAATCTGAAGGAAGTCAGACTCACTCAATCGATCCAGTTTTGTGTTGATTTTTAATCACACAAGTTCAGGTGTGATTTCTTTCAAGTTTGAAATTGTCAGATATAACTGCTTTATTGACTTCTTTGAAACTTTTGTTACCAGAACCATCAGTTTGCACCACTCAGTGGGTTGTTTAATGTTTTAAAAAAATGCCTTAACAAATTCTTTCCAAATTCTCCTTGACCTTTCTTAGGAGTGGAAATGGAGTTCAGCATCTCATTTAATTGAAGCATAGTCAGCAGGTTGCTGTGTTCAAATACATTGTTAACATAGCTGTAACAATGTTTCAGGCATATTGCTTTGATGTCTGCATTGTTGCAGTTTATAGTGATGTCTAGTACTGGGGCATAATGCCGCAGACATGTAACATGATGTCCCACCCAGTCACTTTATCTTGAGACTAGGCCGACCAGTCTTAACACTAATATGTAATGCTGAGCACCTATTGAGGCAGATGCTAGTACAATTTTTGTAAGTCTTTGGTGTGTCTCGGCTACAGTTTGAACTCGTAACCTCCCGCATTTGAGGCAGAAGATCAAACCACTTGGTGACTGGAGCCTTCAAATATATTGTTGGGAATTTCTCTAATTCTCATAATAAAATGAAAGGTGTGCCCTGCTATGATTCATATTGCATTGGCTTTTACCTGTGATCTTGAAACTCTGAATCTGTACAAATTTTCTGAGCGTACCATCTCAGCGATACAAAGTGGCCTTTGCTATATAGCTGATTGACTCTAAAGGATCTTAGATGATTTCTTTAGCTGTTTCTTAACATGAAGACCACAGCACGCTATTCTAATAGACCAAAGAAAGTTAGATCCATTCTGTTTGTTGCAGTATGCATCCTTTGACATTTGAGCTAAATTGATCTTGGGCTTTTTATAATTTTGTTAATGTAGAACAAATTTTACCCAATAATTGCTTTTGTTTTATAACCTTTTTGGGTAGATATTGGAGCTTTAGCACCTTATTTTGTTTTATTATGCAGTCTCTTAGCTTTTGAATGAAGGGGTTTGTCTTCCGGTGGATATGTAGGGTTTGTCTTCCGGTGGATTTTGCAAGGTTTTGTCTTTATCAATTTTGCTACCTTGCTTTTGCTTTTTAATGTACACAGGATCTGAATTTATGTGCCATTAAACAATATATATATATATATATATATATATATATATATATATATATATATATATATATATATATATATATATATATATATATACACATATACACACATACATAATGCTCTTTTAACTGTTAATCTCTTTCATGGTAAATTGGTATATCTATATTGTAGTTTTTGCGATTCCTTTTATAACATTACCTATTTGAACACTTCTATGTCCACATAATTGTTTTTATTAGTTTCCTTTTTATCTTTCAAAGACACATTTAGAATATTTTATAGCTTTCATTTAAATGTTAATAAATGTCACTAGAATTGATTACAGGCATTTACTGTTCAGATATGTTTTGTATTTATTAGTGTTTTACATGTTTTGTGTACAAATCTGTTAGTATGTTTTATTGCTTTCTTATAATATCACTTGCTACAATAAAATTAGTCAGAACCTTTCTGTTTCTTTATTGATCTTATAGAGTAGAAACTACTATCTCTACTTTCTTAAAAGTTGAGTCCAGCTACAAAATGCAGACACCCAGATATGTAGTCTGATAATGCAAAATGCAGACACCCAGATATGTAGTCTGATAATACAAAATGCAGACACCCAGATATGTAGTCTGATAATGCAAAATGCAGACACCCAGATATGTAGTCTGATAATGCAAAATGCAGACACCCAGATATGTAGTCTGATAATGCAAAATGCAGACACCCAGATATGTAGTCTGATAATACATAATGCAGACACCCAGATATATAGTCTGATAATACAAAATGCAGACACCCAGATATGTAGTCTGATAATGCAAAATGCAGACACCCAGATATGTAGTCTGATAATACATAATGCAGACACCCAGATATGTAGTCTGATAATGCAAAATGCAGACACCCAGATATGTAGTCTGATAATGCAAAATGCAGACACCCAAATATGTAGTCTGATAATACAAAATGCAGACACCCAGATATGTAGTCTGATAATGCAAAATGCAGACACCCAGATATGTAGTCTGATAATGCAAAATGCAGACACCCAGATATGTAGTCTGATAATACATAATGCAGACACCCAGATATGTAGTCTGATAATGCAAAATGCAGACACCCATATGTAGTCTGATGATGCAAAATGCAGACACCCAGATATGTAGTCTGATAATGCAAAATGCAGACACCCAAATATGTAGTCTGATAATACAAAATGCAGACACCCAGATATGTAGTCTGATAATACAAAATGCAGACACCCAGATATGTAGTCAGATAATGCAAAATGCAGACACCCAGATATGTAGTCTGATAATGCAAAATGCAGACACCCAGATATGTAGTCTGATAATGCAAAATGCAGACACCCAGATATGTAGTCTGATAATGCAAAATGCAGACACCCAAATATGTAGTCTGATAATACAAAATGCAGACACCCAGATATGTAGTCTGATAATACAGAATGCAGACACCCAGATATGTAGTCTGATAATGTATAAGCATATCAGGGTTTATGTTGTTTGTTCTGCTGAACACTCCTAACAAACGCCAAAGACTGCGGTCTGCTAGTGCATTATATGACAGATTTGGGTTTGTTCAGTTTCAAATGAGTTACCCATTACTATGGTGTTGTGTAAGGTATCATGAATCATGTCATGAAATCCATGACAATACCCACATTGTAAAAAGGAACTTGTTATACTGAGGCTCTTTAAATGGGGACCATGCTATCATGAGGTGCCTTGTAATAGATACCACATTACACTGAGGAACCTTAAAAAGGATCTTTATTATACAGAAGAACTTTAGGCATTGAATGATACTGAGGAACCGTGAATTAGGCACCTTGTTATACTGAGGATGTTTAGGCACCTTGTTATGGTGAGGCACTGAAAAAAGTGATCTGTTATAAATGCGTACTTTAAATGAGGACCATGCTAGCTGCCTTGCAAAAAAGACCTGATACTTAGCAACCTTAAAGATGGACCTTATTATACGAAAGTGCTATATCAAAGAAACCTTGTTACTTGTTATAATGAAGCACCTTGAAAAAGGATTATGTTATACTGAGTTTAAAAAGAGACCTTGTTATACTGAAGCATCTTAAAATGGGACCAGGTTGCAATATGGCACTTTAAAAAGGGATATATATATATATATATATATATATATATATATATATATATATATACCAGAAAAGACCATCCTATACTGAGGTGCTATTAAAAGGAGGCATGTTATGATGAGGTGCACTTTTAAATTAAAATTTTATTATACAGTGGCACTTTAAAAAGGAACCATATTATAAAGAGGCTCTTGAAAAAGGGATATGCAACACTTGTTGAATATTTAGACATTATTATGATCTTTGTCTTTTGCTATGTGTGTTTGTGTGTGATCTGGATTTTTTTTATGTAGATTTAACAACTTTTCAGTCATATTGCTATGATATTTGCAGTGTTGCAGGTTATGGTGATGTCTAGCACTTGGGCATCATGCCTGCAGACATGTAGCATGATATCCCACCAAGTGACATTACCCAAAAACTGGGCCAACAAGTCCTGACACTAACCTCTTAATGTTGAGCACCTAGCAAAGCAGCTGTTACAATCATTTTTATGTCTTTGGTGTGGCTTGGCAAGGGTTTGAACCGGTGACCTATCACATCTGATGTGGATGCACTAACCACTAGGCTAACAGAGCAGTTGTCTTTAAACAGAAAGATAGTGAAACGAACATGTTTATTAAAATTAACAAATAATTTCTCTATGTTAAAAAGGGACAATTTGATACACAGAATGTGAATTAAATCCCTAATAATTCTAAATATTCTTTGAAAAGTCAACAAGTATAGAATGTTCCAAATACATTTTAGTCTTTAATGTTCTGATGTACTGTGAGTGTTGAATGTCTTAATGGACAGCGATACATGTAATATGATAAAGAATGTCCTTGGAAGAGTTCTCAATAATTAAAACAGTGTTTTAGTCCAAAAAGTCACTGACCACTTTGTAATTCCAATTTACAATTTAAATAATTCTTCACAAATTACATTTGAACACACCTGGAAACATTGAACTCAATTAGTGATATGCACCAGCTGAATTAAATTTTGTTTACCAAATCAGCAACATATACAAATACCCACTTTTCCTTCATTATGATTGATTGAACTGAAATTCCCTTGATATGAGTCGTTAGTAATTAAAAATTCATTTGGCAACAATTTTTCTCCCTAAACATTCTAAGCTCATAAACAAGGTTGGCTTTAAACTCAAATTTTAGTAAATATCTTAAATGCCAAAGGTCAAGCACACAATATGAATTAAATATAGTATTCAGTATATTTTTCCCAGATGAGATCATGTTGAAACCAGCAACTGATGTTACTAAATGGGGCGACACCACAAAGCTTCTCAAGAAGACCAGAAACTGATTTGTAATGATATAGCTGGCTGCAAACAAGTTCAAGATATGTTGCAAGCAAAACTAAATGGACGGGAACTTTATCACAGAGGTCTATGAAAAAACAATTGAACCACTGCTCAAGCCCACATGTGAAACAACAGAACAGGTCAAGAAAGTTGCAGAAACTACAGCAAAGATGCTGTGCCTGGTTGCCAGGACATCCCAAGCCTCTGAACATTTATTAGTTTAGATGGGAAAATTTCAACATGGTGATAAGAACTATCTAATGAAGATGTTAGAATCTTCCACCACCATTGCTACCCGTGTATAATAATAATAATAATAATAATAATAATAATAATAATAATAATAATAATGCTTTATTTATAGAGGGTGACTCATTAGTCAAGGACTATTCTCCCTTGAGGCCCTCTTAATGAGAGTAAATGTATAACAAATGCACATTATATGAATAATAATTAGCGTTTATTTTAACATGTTAAGTATTAAAATACTAAATTCCATTATCTATTAGAAACACATGCATGCTCATGATATCTCTTCTTAAATACTCTAATTAATTTTCAGCCGATTTTACATGTAGTGGTATGTATCAGTCAATGTTGAAAACGAAACTGCACCACTGTAATGAAACAAATCGTTATGTGTATCTTTGAAAAATCCATTAAGAGTGCTGTTGAGATAGCCCCTACCCCTAATGGTAAGATTACTTGAAATGAAAGTACTCAAGCAAATATAAAGTGTATGGACCACGTAGATCTGAGTGGAATTTGCTGGATTTAAGCAAGCCACTGTCAGCTAATTGATTTTTTAAATACATTACAGATTGCTTAAGAATCAGTTCATAACGGGAACGTTAATGAGGGCAACGCATTTATTCAAGAAGTAGATATAGAAAAACCGAGAAAACACCTCGCGCACGACCACGCCAACCCAAACCTGGGCAATCGTACGAACTTCGACCATTATATGAAACTGGAACATTTATACCCGCACGCGGTTATTTATCTCCGCCTCTACTGGGAAAGAGAAAACGTCTGCACACGAATATTTGCCCGCGCCTTCACAGGGATATGAGAAAGGAATATATACATTCGCACGAGAACGTCTCAACCTGAAATATTTACAGGAATCAAGAATTGCTAAGCTACAGAAAAGCAATAATAAACCTGTACCACTCATACAGGAAGAACAATACAAATGAGTAAGAGAAGAAGAAAAGAGCGAAATAATGACGTATATATGAATAGTAACAACAACAGGAATTGTCTATCGGTGTCGAAGTTTGACGGAGATGAAATTTCAATTTGAAGACCACGTTTATCCGGACGGGTACTTAATGGTATTTTTTGTTTGTGTTTAAGATTAGATTTATCGTTATATATAAATGATGGATTCTGACTGTGGTTATTAGCTTGCGGAATCGGCCGACGGGATATTGGACCTGCTAACAGTGGATGCTAACACGGTAGTAGTTTTGATCAACATGTCGGATATATACGTTAGAGTTGTATTAACAAACCGTTATATGAATGAAATATAATTGTGTTAAGGGTCAAATAGAAACTGACAGTTGGGACCATCCTGATGTACCAATACCAACTGGAGGCCATCTTGGTGTTATAACATTTAAACGTGAAAATGCTCAAAAATTGATTTTTGCAAGAATGAAGTGGAACTGACATCTGAAATTCATCCCGGTTGCATTCTTCTTTCATTATTTTATACCACCATTGACTTAACCAAGGGAATAAAAATATTGACTTATTCAACAAAGACGCATATGTTTGGGTCACAGTTTTTGGCAAAGAGGAGAACGATTGTTTCATACATTATTCAGTGGGTTAGTCGGTATGATTCTGTGTGATTGTAGTGCCAGGCACATAGAATGCACACTCGTCAGAGACTCAAATATTCATCATACAGAAATTTTGTATAATTTTATGATAGTTGTACAAGAACGAGAAGCTACTAGCAAGCTTTCTCACATACCCACATTGGCTGATGACATGGCAGTGATCCTTAACGCAGATCGCTTTGGACCACTCGGCCACTCGGGGCCACCAATTATGTAATCGAGTCATAACTGAATTGATCTTGAGTTCAATTTATCGAGTTCTGGCCAGAATATTCGGAGATTGCAGTATGGACGATTTTGGTGTTTGCCATAAACACATTTGTCGAGCCAGCCCAAACATTTCAGTGTATTAGATTCGCCTAGTATATTGTTGCAAAGACAGCTCGATATCTACACCCTTTCTTAACTTTGAAGTTGAAAGCCAGTCTATCATTACGAGAAGCTTTCATGGTGTCGGCAAAGCAGTGTCGCTTACCAGTTGTCCTAGCAAACTTAAATGCTGTTACATCGATCGTGTTATATTCGCTTGAAATCGATACGAAAACTATATTTTCTGAGAAATTTTACATCCTTCTGAATTTAATCTTCTGAAAGACGAGATAAAACAACTAAATTGTTAATACTTCCATCTATAACATCAATGCTCGGTGCTTCCTCGATATCGGTTATTAATTCAATAATATCCTCATCGATTTCCGATTTTGCTTTCTCGTTAAAATCTTTTAACAAATCGTAACATTGCTGATCGTCTACACTCGGGGCTACTAAATACATTCTTGTCCCATTTCATCCATCTCGTTATCAAATTCAGTAACAACTGCGTCTTGCCACTTCCAGATGGTCCGATTATAGTCATGCGAATAGAATTTAGTAGTGCTGCATGGTGCTTAACTGGTTCTCGCGTTTTTGTCGCCGAAAAATCAATTACATTCATGTTATTATAAATTAATTATGGTTCTATATAGTGTGTGAAATGTAGAACGCGTACCCCAACAATTGACCCAACACCTACCACAACTGAAAATAACAGAGAAGCTATCACTGGCAAGTGTGAATGATGTGTTATAAAAAAAATTAAATTCGTTAAAAAAGGGAGGTGATATTGCAGCCAAGTTAGTAAAATTACGGGGCACACCATAGTCAATGTTCCCAGGAGAAAAACATCTTCCAGGGTATAGTTATTGTGGACCCGGGACCAGACTTGATATCCAACTCGATGATGAAAACCAACCCAATATCCAATAAACGCTATTTATAGGGCGTGTCATGCTCATGATGTTGCTTATAAAAGCAGTAATCTGCAACACAGACATATCGCAGATGTGAACTTGATTCATGCGATGAATTCTATCACTGGTAAATCCTTCAAGGAAATATTAGCTTCATGGTTGATAAAATCGGCGATGAAAAGTAAATTAATGCTGGGTGCTGGTAATTAATAACATCATGGAATCTATTTATTATTCCCCAAGAGGATACTGGAGAGGTATATCAGCTATCGGTAAACTCGCTAGCGCCGCAAAGGTGAAAAATACCACTGCAGCGAATTTGTCATACAAACAGGCGATATGGCAATTTTATCTTCCACCGCCTAAACAAATTAACTTCTCGCATTTTGATGTCAGCGTCGTTAATGAGGTTCATTATGCTGATATATTATTTCTGCCGCATGATGATGTTTACAAGTATGCGCTAACTGTAATTGATGTTGCGAGTAGATACAAACAAGCAGAGCCATTAAAAACAAAGTCATCAACTGAGGTGGCTTCTGCGTTTGAAAGGATTTATAGACGAGGTCCTCTGCAGTGGCCAAATCTATTACAAGTTGATCCTGGCAAGGAATTTCAGGGTGTAGTGTTATCAACAATGAAGCAGCATAATGTCACCATCAGACGAGGACATACTGCACTACATCACGATCAGGCAACTGTTGAACGATTTAATCGGACACTTGCTGAGTGGTTATTTGGATATCAATACGCGAAGGAATTTATCGAGGATACACGATCCCGTGAATGGGTCAAGAGATTACCAGGTGTTATTACCGCGCTAAATAATGAAATTACTCGAACAATTAATATGAAACCTAACAACGCGATTAAAAATAAGGATATAACTATATAAAAAACGCAAAATGAGTTTTTAAAACAGCGAATACTCGGTAATGTCACTGTGAGGTATTTATATGAACCAGGAGAGCTTGAAGGCGGTAAAAAAAGAGCTACTGATCCTGTTTGGAGTGTCACTACGCATGAAATATCTGGCATAACGAGATCCACGGGTAGACCAGCAATCTTTAGATTAGATTCAACTGCTCCTCAGCGGGGGTTTACGCGTGAACAATTACAAGTGATACCCGAGGATACTCAATTACCACCGCGTGGTCTTAACTAGCGCCTCTTTGTCTGTTACACTCAAGACAAGTCAATATCACATTATCTTTGGTATGACCTACGCTGCTATCTTTTCTGTCTGCGGTAAATTGGCGAGGATCTTTATCCGACCAACGCCAACGCATTATACAATTACAACTCGCGTCGTGATTATTCTGTTGCTGCTTGAGCGTAATTATAAATTCAGCATCAAATTCTCGTTTATTTTTTTTTTGTCTTGCTGTTTATAACCAGCGAGTTTTCTTTTTATTATATCATCGCTGACAATATCACTGATTGTGATATCATTATCATCTATGACAATTCTTCGAAGTTGATTTATTCTTCGTACTCTAGATTCTGCTAAGTAAACTAGATTTGACCACTCGATGCGATTATCTACGATCCAAACAATTGTATTGGATATAGTCAATTACTGCGAAGAATGTATCGTCGCTGCGTATCCTAGTTTCCATTGGGATTTATCAGCACGCAATGCATCTTCGACAACACTGATATAAACCAACACAAATAATTTAACACGAGAATTTGTTTTTCACTTTGTCCAGGAATATCAACTTCGATATTCTGTATTCGTGTATCTGTAGGCCGATAACACAGCGGCACTGGAAGTGTTTCGAATTTTTCATTATGCGGGCTAAACAACTTCATCTGAAGTGTATCTCTTACTATCTTTCTACTTGCCACTATCAAATCGTTTGGTCTCCACGCTTCCCAGAAATTATTTAATAGGGTTTCTGAAATTATTACACGCGCTATTTCACACCGGATTCTATTCGGTTGTAATCTGATTAGTTCCTTAAATTTTTTTAATTCATTATCAAGTGAACTATGATCAGTACTAATTTCTTCATAATAATCTACAAAATTCTTTAACCAAACATGCGGGGATAAACCGACAAATGGTGGTGGTTGATCATGATTGCCACACATTATCACTTTTGTATTCGCTAGTACTAACCAATTGAGAAACATTTTTGATACATCTAATGACACTGTGCATATCTCATCCCAAATAATGATTTCAGGGATATATTTCTCGCCCATTCGATCAGGAGTCCATTCGTCGTCTTTCCATCGAAAAAAAACTGTGATAAGTGCAAGCATTAATTCCTCGCTGTTTCATCTCTCTTGCAAGTCGGTGTGTTTGTGTTAGCACAACCATGTTTGATTTCCCTCGAAATAATTCAATCGCACGAGGCGTGTTCCCTGACCCACCACAGCCGTTTAGGTAGCTGGTTTTATATCTACATATTGGATCGAATTTCGAATGTGCGTTAGATAATTCTGATATTTGATTATTTGTCAAGTAATTATTTTCAATCGTAACATCTGCTGATTTAGAATAATCACAAAATATTTCCTTTTTAATTCTCCATGATCCCCAACTCTCGTTGGAATTTGTGAATTTAGCCACTGCTTCTTAATATTTTACATCTATGTAAAATGAATCAGTGGCGACTCTAACCTCGGTATCAGGAAATTTATTTATCATCGATAGCAAATTAATAGAAGCATAAGCCAGCATAGAATCCCTTAAGTGCGTATATTTGGGATTTTCTCCGTCGTTGTAAGTACATGTAACAATTGTACCGAATTTTGTTCCAGTGGACAAGAAAGCGTCTTCACGATTGACATATATACCTCTAGATGCTGCATCCCCGATTATAAAGTCGTATTCAACATCATCTATAATCAGTCGTGAAGAATAACGTTTATGGTCGTATTTTCCACCCTGGGCGAATTTACCAATTATTCTTCTACCGAGATCTTTTGTTTATTTATTTCTAACTTCGAAGATCTCTTTGGACAATCTAACGATATATTCTTCGTCGAGATCAGGAAATTGTTTTTTGTTTTCGCTGATTATACTATCTAGACTATCGGGTTATGGTAACCAGACCTCAGTTTGTTTCCGATATGATATAATTGCTTCACTGACAATCAGCGATATCAGTAGTTTAGAATCAATCATATACCGTAATAACACTATTGGCATCCAGTGTTTTTCAGAGATGTTTCTACCAAACCAAACATAACAGCACGGATGAAGTCCTGTAGCCAATTCAAATGATATCACATGAGCGAATCCGGTTAAATCAAAATTGGGAAGTGGTCCATTAATCGCAACACGGGTTATCTCATGTGTGGGATACCCAAATCGTTTACAATACTCAGAGCATTCTCGTACCTGAGAAATCTCCCTGGATAACACGCAGCCATATCAACCGAAATGACACTTTTGGGGTCATATTTGGTATTCCATAATCCACCATGGCCATATACCACACAACTGGCTTGGACATCAGGGAGAAATTCAGCTCTTGTTGGTTTCCATAGATTCCTCTTTCTCGCAAAATGAGCTGCAACTGACGGAACGGTAAAACAGTTTGTTAGTAATTGTTCGTCGTGTTCCGTTGAAAAATCACTTGCTAATTTTCTCATCTCGTCGTGAAGAGCTTCAGTACGATACAATTCGCCGTTGGGTTTTACAAATTGATCAAATTTACACTCTTCGTCTTTGAAACTCTGAAATAACCACACTGACACAGGATCGTTTTTACTCTCCGGTGAATAAAATCAAACAAATTTCCCGTGTAGTATTTTGTGGTTCTATCCCGCGGAAATGTTGTTACCGCGGGGGTCCACGCGTGTGCATTATGGTCAATAATTTTGATTGGAGCTCCATTTGATTTATATTTCGATTCGTGTAATACCTATCCTGTTATCGTCATTACGGTTATTGGGAATCTTAATGATGTTTCTAATTCTGCTATATCTTGAATTGTTGCTCCGCTCTCCCTAACTGATAAACCCCATTCGTTTATTTTTTTGCGTCTTAGATCCGTCAATTTGTTTCCACGCAATGCATTTGTAAAATTCTCTATTATTCGTTCGGCTGCACAATTCAACGACGAATGTTTCATGGGTTTTAGTTTCTCAATACTCGGTTTATCATTTAACGGATAGATCCCATAAACAACCGCGGTTACAGCATAGGATCTCTCGTAATATGGTTTGTCAATTCCAGTCAGAATTCCTGGTTTGGAATCATGACTTTGTCGTGTATAATCCAATTTCCCGTTTCTGAGCGGATAATGAATTTCACTCTAAAAAAATATTGTTTCCGGTCAAGATGCAAGATTATCACTGCTGCTCTTTCGTCGTTCATGGTAGCATCATCGCCACCATCAATTCGAAATGTTGACCAACAGTGAGATGCACCATCACGCTTGAATTCATTAAATCCCTCAACGATTTTTACCTATAATGCTTCTATCATTTATTAGACCCTTTGGTACATCAGTAGATACTCTATCGAGATTGATTTTAGCATTTTTCCAAGGCGTAAGTTTCGATAATCTCTCGAACTCCTTCATGTTATAATTAAAACAAGTATTTAAATAAAGAATTTATATATAATGAATCATTGTAAATAGCTTGTGATAGGATCAGTAACTTTCTGTAACAAATCATGCAGAAATGAATTATGTGGATATCATTCACAAAGTGTACGACGGGGGGTGGGGTGGAGTTTGGGGCCGTTACCATGTATACGATGTGGGATAGGTGTGAGAAGAAAATCACATTTGTGTCTGAATTGTAGTGGTAAGCGATACAGAGAGTTAAAACGCTATTATTATAAACGAGTTAAAAACTCTGTCAAGGACAAAATCATAAGAACACATCAAGACTACATTGATAGATTCCCAAGTAATAATATAATTCCTTGGCTAATCTACAAGTTATCACACAACGTGAAAATACCAAACGGGGGAAAACCGGACTTATAAATCAATTGGAAAGAGACCTATCAAGTCACTCAATATAGAAAATAACGAAGAAAGAATATTTCAATCAATGACTGAAGCCGGTAGGTATTTTGATATTTGTGAGTCTTCGGTACGATATGTTGCAGAACGAATTTATAAATCAGCAATTTCAAAGCGAACCGGAAACAGAATTCAATTTACATACATTTGAATTGTATATATGTAACATTAAGGGGAATAACTCGTGTGGGCTTGTGCATTATAGTTACAGAAACAGAGATAACTCGTGTGGGCTTGTGCATATTGTTTCTAAAACAGATAACTCTTTTGTTGTTCAGTGATTTCATGGGAACGTTTTGTCAGAAAACGAATCAAATAAATAGGTATTTACAACAATAATATTCTTTTTTTTAAATACTTTTTTCAGGTATCTTGACTTGTTTAGATGCTGTCAATAATCATAATTAAGTAAACGAGAGAGTAAAAAACACACCACTGATATAATCTCCGTGTATTAGTTAGCTTATATAGAAACCCGTCTATTATATTATTGGGCTTTGCGAGGTTCAACATGAACCACTCTAAGTCACACCGTCACACGGTGTGAATGTGTTTTTGCATTCAACCCGGGTGATTTTGTGGGTTAGAGTGGTTTAGTTGAATGTAGCTTATAGCCCATTGTGTATGTGCCGTCCTCATATAATCCATTGTTATGTGTTGTATTGTCTTGTGCCGTCCTTATATAAAAAATCTGGGATCAATTCTAACTTGTCGTATATATATGCCTTATAAACCCGCTACAACACTCGAATAGGGGTTAATAAGAATGTAATAATGTCTTATATGTACCTTATAAACTCGCCATAACACTCGAATGGGGGTTAATAAGGATGTATTGTCTATCATAAATCATAAATGTACCATCCTCTATGTACCTTATAAACTCGCCATAACACTCGAATGGGGCTTAATAAGGATGTATTGTCTATCATAAATCATTATATGAAAATGAGTTAGAATTGATCCCAGTTTTGTTGTATTTTGTATTAGATGTATAAAATATATATATATATATCATATAATTAATTTCGAAAATATAAATGACATTATAAGTGAGATTTCAAATTTGAAGAATCAAAAAATACAAATATCAGATAAATTAGATTGTAATTAATTTTTTCTGATTTTCAAAATATTGATGAGAGCACTCAGAATAATAAGTATGTCTTACCGAGGGCTTATTATTAGAAAACTTTCCACGGGTGATGAATTAGCTGATTTTGCTGCTAAAAAATTTCAAAAAAAGATAAGAGAAAAATATATAAATTTTGGGGTTGAAGACGCTATAAAAACCGCTGACACCTGGTACAAAAAAATATATTTGGCAAAACACGATGGAATTAGAATCAAAAGCGATGATTCTAATTTAAGAAATATATGAATAAAATAGATGATATAAAAAGCGGTCGACCATCATATTATGAGGAACGACCACCCAAGGAAATAAAAATAATGGCAGAAGTTGATCCCACACAAGGTGCAACTGGTAAAACTTAAAAATCTACTGCTGCTGAATATTCAAGCGGTGTTTCAGGTAGTGGTCTAGTTCGTTGTCCTAATAATATTCTTGGGGACATAGCACGATTAGAAGTGCTCGTAGGAGGGAAACGAGCTGGAAATAACTCACCGGAAATAATTCATGAAGCCGCTGATATCTGCAGAAGACTATTTGCGGGTGGTGTCATGGATATTGGTGTATATCGAGAGTTTATTGATGAACTAGCCCAAAATCCTAGGGATTTTTACGGTTACCACAGTGACTAATTGAAAATCGTTTACGATGAAAATCCGTAGGATTTCCTCCGATTAGATAAATAACATTTAAATAAGATGATCATACACTGCAACCACTACAAATCAACCATGGTCTATATAGTAAATTCACGACTTCCTGTTTATATGGCGTATTACGGTAACGGTCTCGGCAATACCATTACAGGGTTATTTACAAGAATGGCTCCAAAAATAGCACCAATCGCAAAACAATTATCGATGAAAGCTATTGATGTTATTCGTGATAAGGGAATTAGCGCTGTTGGTGATGTTGCCGGTAAAGCATTTTCCGCGGCCCAAGAAAAACTACTAGCGCTAGTTCGGCGACGAAAGAAACCAACACTGATGACTTCGTCATTGGCGGGACCACTACCATCTACGGAGATTATGCCTGCAAGTATTAGGAAAATAATAAATAACGTGGAGGAGCAGAATATAGCATCACGGATAAATGATCAGGACAATATTACTGCAAATATGATAGCGGGAAGCGGTTTGAAATCGCGAGCGAGATCGGGATTCAGCTCAAGAAATATATAATAATATGTTCAAATCGTCTCCTGATACAGCGTTTGATTTCAATGCTCCAGTGCGCAAAGATGATTCTGTCTGCGATTATCAATTCTATTCCTATAATGCAGTACAACCAAATAGTCGATCAAGAATCGAACTTTATGTCCAAGATACCAGCAAATACTTTCTACCCGCTGAAGCGTTTATTGAAGTAGAAAGATAAATTGTAACATTTGCTGATACTCCTGCTGTACCAGCACCTATGACCTAAATGCCAAAGATGGATTTGTTAATAATGGTATCATGGCGCTATTTGAGAGTGCTAGATACATGATTGATGGAAGAGAGATCGAGTCTATAGAGCGTGATGTTGATGTTGCCACAACAATAGTGGGGTTAGCAAGATACTCTGATGATTATACAAGATCAGTAGGTCCATCTATGATGTTCTCTAAGGATATTACTAATCACGCTGATAACAATAAGTATATTAAATTACAAACACCAAGAGCTACTGCATCTGATCCACAACCAACTGATGTCTTTCTTGAACATGAAGCTAGACCAGGTGATGTCTTTGATATTATAAAAGGCGATAGTACTCGTTACAACCTATGATTTTCAACACGCACATTAATGTTGAACGGACGGCGTAGACTATTTTCATGCGCGATTCCACTGCATCATATATTTGGATTTTGCAGAAATATTAGAAAAGTTATTTATGGAGCGAAACATACAGTAGTACTCGTGCGAAAAGGCGGTGATAATGATGCAATTTGGAGGATTCCAGCAGATATTGCAAATCCAGATGCTGACCGTGGTAAAGTAAATATAACAAAACTATCACTGTGGATGCCTGTAATGACTCCATCAATCACCACAGAAGAAAAATTACTATCGGTAATAATTTTCAATATAACGCTCGATGAAGGTATTATTTTTAACAAAATCTTCGACGAGTTCGACTAAAATTTTATTCATTATATAATATACGAATCTTTTTGGGTCTAAATTATAATTTTTATATAATAAAAAAATCACGCGAATGCGATTGCCACCCAATCATTAAATTTTTTCGAATATAATGTCAAATGAATACCTGACGCGGTAAATAATATATTTCCAGTAATAATGTCGAAATATTTACCCGCGGATGACATTGACGAAAATTCTTCAATTGTGTTGCCCATATTAGGCAGTTACAAGTCTCGGTTTGCGATTTGTATTTTTCTGAGGATTTACGTTAAGAGAGTTTTCAGTCGAAGTAACAGACCTTACATTTTCTATCCGATTGTCAAGAGGATCCCGATTAATATGGTCGATGACAAGATTTTTATCAATCACCCCATAAAAACACTCGTAAATAAATCTGTGATTGAGATAAGTTTTTTTTGTCCTCGTATATTAGTAACAGTGCCGCGTGGTATTTTTCGTTGTCAGTGTCGGACGATTCCATCACGAGATGCCTCGTAGTTAACGTAAATAGGATGTGAAACGAATTCGTTGTCATTCATATATTCGTAATATAATTTATTTGTCTAAATTATTATTTTCTATTTACGTAATCATGAGGAGTTCGGATAATCTTAGTGCGAGAATTATGTGGTGTAACTCTGTCATAATATCGTTTAAGTTATCTATAGATTTTACCACCACAACCGACACACAGCTCTGTTTTTTTCTCGTACTCCAACACCACACTTGATACAAGGGTTTGGTCCAGAGCTTCCACGTCGAATATTTTGCATATTATTTCCACAAAACACTTTTCTACATAATTTACCGCAACGGGTTGTATATCCAATCATTAACCAATTACAATTGTTCATGATATATTTAAATATTTTATTAAATATTTGTTTTAATTATAATAATCATGGGAATATCCCAAATTACTGATATAACCCAGTATAACCCACGAAGAGCATTTTACTTAGACCGTAGAATAAAAACTCCTTCGTGGATGTCAAAAATTAGAAATAGTATCAAACACGCAAAATATGAATTTCGTAAAGACGGCGCATTTTATGTTTGGTCGACGTATCGAACCCCTCGTATCGATTATACTATAACGGATTCTAGAGCCGCGGAAATATTATCCAGGATATATTTCAAATTGGTCGGATATTTAATCCAGGTAAAATTTAGTAAAATTTATAAAGATTAGAAATGGAGAGTATACAATCATCGCGAACGTGTGTTGACTTCGAAGAATAAACTTGTGATCGTAACCGAGAAAACTAAACAAGGGGTGATATCCGGGATCGACAGCAGATATTATCATCAAGCGTATCCTGTAATCGCGCTGACTTTCGGGATTTATCTGATAAATAAACCGGACATTAATAAACTTCCCCGGATGAAGATTTCATCGCGGATAAATTGTGTAGCTGAACGAGTTGTATAACATTTTAAAAATACTAAACGAGGAAACTGTTTAACCGAGTTGAGACAATCCAAGATAACCAAATGGGCTGAATCGGTTAAAGACACATGAGCATCACTAAAAGATGTTGCTGAGTTTAAAAGAAATTGAAATTTCCAATAATAATAAAAACTATTACCGGGGAAATATTACACTCGTCGGATCATTATAAAAAGGTGGATCTCCGATTGAACTCATCGATCACAACGCTCACGCGTTGTCCAGTTCTGTGAGACTATTCCCCCAGGGAAAAAAACAATCAAATATTACTCCGGGTATATATTCGATTACATCTATGAAATCAGTTAAACCGATCTTGTGTCCGTATGTTTATTTAGCAGTGATGAAAAAGGAGGCTACGATCAATTTGTAAGACCAAACAGAGATTGATATCGAACAGAAAGACTTCATAACGAGATGACTCACCTTGCTAGAAGATATTCGAGTGATCCCGAAGAAATAACACGAGATTGTTTTACTGTTTCATCGGTCGCAGCGCATTTTGCCAGAAAAAAAGAACAAATGCAAAAAAAAAAAACTAAACTGGAATTTCTCGATGATGTACAAGCGAGCAGTACCGAATGGAGGATTATGGAGTACAAAATACAATTTCTGAGAGTTGATTTCCGTTGACATGGCAGCGTTTACCCCGGAAGTATTCTCGGACGCGGCGAAAGCAACGAATACTTTACGTGATTTAGACATCCTACACATGAAATGACAAGAGTAGCCATAAACGGAGTTTTACCTGATTTTGATTTGACAGGATTTGGTTCGTATTACATCATTTAGATTTGCTGAAAATCTGCACTCGATATTTTATGTTTGGTTTGGAAGACATTTTCTCACAAAGAGATGGGCTCCGATAGTATTATCAAGGTTTATGTGTTACGTCTATTGGATTTAAATTATTTATTTTTTAAATAGTTAAATCCAAATTTGTCATTTAAGGTTTAATATTCATTAATTGGGAGATTTTTCTGGAAAATTCAGTCTGACATAGACTCTAGCTGTAAACACAGGTTGTTGGCTTGGCTTGTTGACCTAATTCCTGACCCTGCTTTACACATTGTCAACAAGCTTCTAAAACTATTGGTTAATTTCAAGGACAACTTTTTATTTTTAGTTTTTGGGGATAGGAAATATCTAGATCTTTCTTTGATTTTCCAGAAAATCACGTGATCCCTTGTTTACATTAGAAAACGGGTATTTCAATCATTGTACTGGAAGAGAGATTCAGTAGAATTTAGGCTTTTTAAAGTTAATAGTTGTGTTTTTCTGTTTGAGTTACAATTTTAATAACCTTGTACTGGACATTGTGTCATTTCATTGTAGAAATAGGAATTATTCCATTTATTTGGAAAAGGACATGTGTTTATGATTTTCATTTGGATGATTTTAAAACAAGAACTGCATCACGTGACTTTGTCAGCCATTTTGGATTACATCGTTAAAATTCGAAGCTGGAACTATTAGAACATTTATTAATCAAGACTCTTGCAATTCCATTAGTGGATTATTTTATGAGAATTCTATATTGGATTAATGTTGGATTTGATTCTCTAAAACCGTAAGTTTATTTATTTTATGAAAATGATTGTACTTAATAAATTCATTGTTTAAGTTATACAAGCTTGTTAGTTTTCACTCTTTCTGCGTTGCTGCTTATTCGAGCCTAAGCACGTAACAAAGAAATTGGTGGCTCGTCCGGGATTGAGATTTGAGATAAATTGGAATTTAAATTTGAATTTCCCCTAGTTTTTGAAAATTTTAAATCTTTAGTGAGACTGACACGCTTGTATCAAAATGACATCTAAGGTAGAAATATTTCTTTCTAATCCTACCCAGGAGCAATTAGATTTTTTCAAAAAAGATGAGTTGATTCAACTTGCTAGAAAATATGATCTTTCTGAAGTGAAGACTTCTTTAACGAAAAAAGATATCAAACAAATTTTGGTTCAATATTTTGGTAGAAAAGGATATGTTGGAACAAAGTGCTTTGATTTCGGTCAGTAAGTCTGCATCAGAATTCTGACATAAAATTAAAGGAATTAGAATTAAAATTCCAGATGGAATTAGAGTTAAAAAAGCTGGAATTTCGAGAAAGGGAGAAAGAAAAGCAATTACAATATGAAATAGAGAAGAAAGAAAAGCAATTACAATATGAAAGAGAGGAGAAAGAAAGGCAAATTAAATTACAAAAAGAGCAAATGCGGATTTAGAAAAAGAGTAGAAAGAAAGACAATTACAATATGAAAAAGAGGAGAGAAAGAGAGAGAGAATTAGAGTTGAAGAGGCTGGAATTTCAAGAAAGACAATTACAATATGATAGAAAGGAGAAAGAAAGGCAAATTGAATTACAAAGAGAGAGAGAGAGAGAGAGAGAGAGAGAGAGAGAGAGAGAGAGAGAGAGAGAGAGAGAAGAAAGGGAGAAAGAAAGACAATTACAGCATGAAATTAAAATGAAAGAATTAGAGCTGGCAAGTGAAAAACTCCGTCATACTTCAAATCCAAATTTAAATTTTGATATGACAAGGAATATTAAATTAGTGCCTCCTTTCAGAGAAGAAGAAGTAGACAAATACTTCATTCGTTTTGAAAAAGTTGCTGAAAATTTAAAGTGGCCAAGAGAATATTGGACCATGTTATTACAATGTGTACTTACTGGTAGGGCTAATGATATTTACTGTTCACTGTGCGTTCAGCAAAGCGGTGATTATGATGTGGTTAAGGAATGCATTTTAAGGGGTTATGAGTTAGTTCCTGAAGCTTATAGGCAAAAATTCAGAAATTACAGAAAAAAAGCTGGACAATCTCATGTCGAATTCGCTAGAAAAAAAGAGGAGATGTTGGATAGATAGTGTTTAGCCAAGAAAGTCAAACAAGATTATCAAAATTTCAAGCAAATTATATTAATTGAAGAGTTCAAAAACTGTGTTCATAGTGATGTTAGGACTTATCTTGATGAGCATAAGATTGAAACTTTAGAGAATGCTGCTCGAGCTGCTGACGAATATTCTTTGACACATAAAGTTCCTTTTGTTAACAAGACTTCTATTGAACAATTTTCTGGCAGAAAAGTATTTCCGCCTAATTCAAGCCCTTCTAAAACTCAAATTAACACAACTTTCAAAAATCAGACTTCAGAGAAGTTTGATTCTAAATCCTTGTATCTTCCGACGTGTACCTATTGCAAGAAAGAAGGACACGTTATTTATGATTGCTACAAATTAAAAAATAGGCATCAGAATCAAGACAGAGCTGTTCCAAATGCTCTTTTTTTCCAAGAGGTCAAGGTCACAGTCATGTATTGAAAGCAATACATTTGTTGGGTCTAATAAACCCCGGTCTGATTTTGATATGGAGAATTATGAACCATTCATATCGAAGGGTTCTATATCACTCTTGGGTGATTCAGTCAATCCCACCCCTATTAAAATTTTAAGGGACACAGGAGCTTCTCAGAGTCTTTTATTGTCAGGTACTTTGCCATTTTCTGAGAAGTTTTCTTCTAATGATAGTGTTCTTATTCAGGGATTAAAGTGCGGCTTTGTTAATGTTCCTCTCCATTGTATAAATTTGTCATCAGACTTAGTGTCAGGACCTGTGACAATCGGAACAGTCTCGGTTTTACCCGTTGAGGGCATAGATTTATTGCTAGGCAACGACTTAGCTGGGGACAAGGTTGTGGTTAATCCACTTGTAACTGACAAGCCTAATTTGGATCAGAAAGTTGATCCAATTGAAAAAGGAATCCCTGATATATTTCAAGCTTGTGCTGTTACTAGAGCTATGGTAAAGAAAGCTCTTGAGAATGAAGTTGAAAAGGGCAGTATTCCCTTGGCTGACATATGTATAGGTCAGGCTTTTGATGAGGTCACTTTTACTCTTTCTTTAGATCAATCAGAAAGTATTGATCCTAGTGATCCTCTTTTAACAACTCATTCTCTTTATTCTAATCAGGGTGATGATCTTGAGAATGATGTTAAAGAAGACAGCATTCCTTCAATTGACGCTTGTATAGGTCAGGTTTTTGAAGAGGTCACTTTTACTCTTGGTTTAGATCAATCAGAAGGTATTGATCATAGTGATCCTCTTCTAACAACTCATTCTCTTAATCAGGGTGATAAACGACAGTTACTTGTCGTCGAACAGGAAAATGATCCTGAGATCTCCTGTTTGTTTCAAAGGGTCATAAATGAGACTGAAGTCACTAAAGTTCCTGTCTGTTATTTCATTAAAAATGGAATTCTTATGACCTTCCGAGGTACCTGTTGGTGATGAGTGGTCAGTGAACTATCAAATAGTAGTTCCGAAACCTTACAGACAGGAAATACTTAATTTGGCCCATGAAACTCCTTTGACTGGTCATTTAGGGATTAATAAAATGTATCACAAGATCTTGACTCACTTCTATTGGCCAAAAATCAAAAGTGATGTTGCCAAATACTGTAGATCTTGTCATGCTTGTCAAATGGTAGGAAAAAACAATCAGAAGATACCTAAGGCTCATCTGCAACCTATTCCTGTATTTGACGAATCATTTGGTAGAATTATGGCAGATTGTGTAGATCCCTTACCTAGGACCAAGTCAAGTAATCAATACCTGTTGACCATAATGTGTGCGTCAGCAAGGTTTTCAGAGGCTATTCCGTTGAGGAATATAAAATTTAAAACTACAGTAAAAACTTTGATAAAGTTTTTTTTTTACTCATTATGGCCTTCCTAAATCTGTTCAGTTTGATCAAGGTTCAAACTTCATGTCTGGAATTTTCCAGCAAGTTATGAATGAATGCCCAATTCAGCGATTCAAGTTAAAAGTGAAACTATGGTTTGAAAGAACTACAAGGGAGAGAAGTTTTGAGTCTGATAATGGAGTTGTGTTACTCTTGTTCATTCTTCTTACTTTTCTTCAAATTAGATATTACGGCCCTTACAAAGTTAAGAAGAAAATGAATTAGTTAAATTATAGTATTAGTGCTCCTGGGATCTAAATAAATTATAGGAGTACCAGTATATTGAAAGAGATAGCCATGTTAAATATGTAATTAATTTAGTGGTACCTGTCCCACATAGTGAAGAAATATCATCGGATTCTACTAACATTGGAGCGACAAATTGTTGGAATTTAGAAATTATGAAAAACTCAGACCAGAAACTTTCACATTTGCAAGTGCAAGAAAGAAATGAACTGAAAGTTATTATTATTATTATATGAGCACTTATGTCCAGATATTCTTACAAGGACAAACAAAATTTTCATGAAGTTGAAATTGAAAATTCCATGCAGGATGAGTCCACTCAAACAGGAATATTTGGAAAAGAAAATATTTGCTGGAGAATGATTTTATCAAGCCCAGTAAAAGTGATTGGAGTTCACCATGCATAATTGTTCCAAACCCAGATACAACTTTCCGTTTGTGTACTGATTATAGGAAGGTGAACAGAGTGACAAAAACAGATTCATTCCCATTACCAAGAATTGACAATTGTATTGATAAAATTAGGAATGCCAAGTATGTCACCAAATTTTGACCTTCTGAAAGGATTTTGGCAGATTTCACTACGGAAAGAGCAAAGGAAAACTCAACATTGTGACTCGAAATGGACTCTACCAATATAAAGAAAGTCCATTTCAACGTCTCATAAAAATGATTATCTCTGGTCTAGAAATTTGTGACGTCATCATCTACAACGACACCTGGAGAGAACATCAAGCAACAATTAGAAAATTCTTTGACAGACTCACTAATGCGTGTCTGACTGTTAATTTATTTTAAAGTGAGTTCTGCCCCGCTAGAGTGGCTTTCTTAGGACATTTTGTGGGACATGGACAAGTTAAAAGGTTGAGGCTATTTCTAGATAATATAATTGCAGACGCTTTTTCCTGTGTATAACAATTTATTATACTGTGTAATTTATACTAGTTCTTTTAACCTCAGATGTAAATTGGTTTGTGATAAAAAGAAAGTTTTATCATATAAATCTTTCTTTTTATTTTATGGGGGAAGGTGTTACGTCTATTGGATTTAAATTATTTATTTTTTTAATTGTTAAATCCAAATTTGTCATTTAGGGTTTAATATTCATTAATTGGGAGATTTTTCTGGAAAATTCAGGCTGACATAGACTCTAGCTGTAAACACAGGTTGACCTAATTCCTGACCCTGCTTTAGACATTGTCAACAAGCTTCTAAAACTATTGGTTAATTTCAAGGACAACTTTTTATTTTTAGTTTTTGGGGATAGGAAATATCTAGATCTTTCTTTGAGTTCGTGATTTACTGAAGGCAGCCTCTTTCTGTGACCTTCCATGAACTTTCATAAAATCACTCGATCACTTGTTTACTTAAGAAAACAAAGTATATGAATTATTGTTTGGGATAGAACAGTTCAGTAGAATCTGGGCTTTTAAAGTTAACAGTTGTGTTTTTCTGTTTGAGTTATAATTTTAATAACCTTGTACTGGACATTGTGTCATTTCATTGTAGAAAGAGGAATTATTCCATTTATTTGGAAAAGGACATGTGTTTATGATTTTCATTTGGATGATTATAAAACAAGAACTGCATCACGTGACTTTGTCAGCCATTTTGGATTACATCGTTAAGATTCGAACCTGGAATTATTAGAACATTTATTAATCAGGACTCTTGCAATTCCATTAGTGGATTATTTTTTGAGAATTCTATATTGGATTAATGTTGGATTTGATTCTCTAAAACCGTAAGTTTATTTATTTTATGAAAATAATTGTACTTAATAAATTTATTGTTCAAGTTATACAAGCTTGTTAGTTTTCACTCTTTCTGTGTTGCTGCCTAAGCACGTAACATATGTTAGATAAAAACATATTGATGTTGAATGTCTCCGAGACAATTATATCATATAGAAAACAAACTTATGTTTGGTTACCAACTCCGGAAAAATATGACGATCTAGTGGTATATCAATAGGTATGTCATTTAAGTGTGTTTCCCCTGTCTGTTTTTTTTTTTATTTTCCTTAGAAATGGTTCTGCCTTTTTTGCTATTACTCTTTCTCCGCTGATGGTTATTTCTCTGTATCGTATTGCTGGCGAGTTACCTCGTTATTTTATCTCATAACTGTTATATCCATGTCTGTTAATGGAGTAAAGTTTTCCTAGTATTTCTGGGTCCATGATTATTAGAGATACCATCACTGCTGGTGTCCCTGGTATATTTTCTCTTCGTGTACCTTGGAATTGTAGGATTCGAGTATCTTCTTTATATCTACATTCAATGTATGCTTCTTCCTCCGTTTCCACTCTCCGTATTTTAAAATACTTATGTAGGTCATTTGTGATTTTCCGTGCCTCAGCCATTTTTCTCGCTTTTCTGTTTTTTTTTCCCCCGAGTTATTGTCGTTTATGTCGTTTATGTAGTAAAAGATTTTCCAGTTTTTTTGCATCAATTTACATTACAACATTCTCATCTTTGTATTTATCGTGTTCAATCCTTTCTTCTATGCGATTATAACATCTCAATCGCTTTTTCTTCTTGCGCTTTCTATCCCCAGATTGTGGTGATGGCATCTTTGTTCCCTCTTGCTTGTTGAGGTGGCATTATACTCATAATCCTTTCTTCCAGTGTTAAAAATTTTATTTTTCCAGAAGAAGTTTTGCCATTGTTATTAGTGTTGACGTTATAAAGACTATCGGTTTTGATCAGGTTTTGGAGTAATGTGGAATATATATATATATATATATATATATATATATATATATATATATATATATATATATATATATATATATATATATATATATATATATATATATATATATATATATATAATGTACCAATGAATGAAACCAAAAGACATAATTAACTCATAAAATAGCAATATATTTATTCTGAGACGAAGTTTAAATCAACAGCGTTATAGCTCGATAAACAAAGATTGCGACCATCTGCACCCAGGTAAACAGATAGTGGCTTGGTGAAACCCGAACAAAAGAAAAGAATAATAATTTTAAAAAATCGGGAAATGATTCTCACTTATTAGTACTAAAGACAATGAGCTTCATTCACCCTCCAAGCATTATGGATTAACTCGAAAGACAACGATGTAGTCAAACTTACACTGAAGCCCTTTCAAACGATTTCTCATTGGGATATAAGGACTACCGGCGTTTTGTGAGTTTTCATAAAGATAAAGAAAAAATAAAAACCTCTAAATTGACTGCGTATATCTATCATTACTTCCTTTGATTTTAATCTTACTGGCTATTCACACGACTATGGCACTACGATGGCGGTCAGTAACATGTACTTTAGTCTGGTGTACAAATGACACCGTACGCTGGAGTTGTAATGTTCGCAAGACAAATTCTTTTTAAATACTTTTATTTATTAGAGCAATCTTTACTATTTATGCTAGGGGCCCCCGAGTAGCGCTGTCCGTTACGGATCACTGCCATCTCACCTCTGTCTGCGTTTGTTCGAGTCGCGGATTCGGCCAATGTGGGTATGTGAGAAAGCTTGAGATTAGCTTCTCGTGGGTCGGTGGTTCTTTTGGGGGTTTTCCGGGTTCTTCCTCCACCTTTAATACTGGCCGCCATGTATAGCCTATATTGTGCTGAAAAATGGCGTCAAACCCTACAATAAAAAAGAAACTATTTATGCAGTCTTTGTTACAAATAATTAAATGATGGTTAGAGGTGTTTATCTCGAAATATGGTTGTTCAACTATAATGTTATTTAATGCGTACTTTGCTGGCATACTACGTTTATCCCGAGCTCTAATATTTACAAAGGATTCAGTGGTGTCAATCTGTTGTTTTCTTGGCGTTCATAGCAGTGTTATTAAAATTAAATAACAGTGTGAAAATGCATATTTTGCCAAACTTCGGGGTCGCAAATAAATTTCGAGAGATTTTCAAGATTAAATAACTAAACTAAAAAAAAGACGATCTAACTTGACGGGAGAAGTACAGCCCCCCCCCCAAAAAAAAAAATGTACAGACCCTTACTCAAAATCAGTCGGACTATATGACTATAAATAATGAAAGTAAAGTGAGACACATTAAAATAAACATATTTAAATAAAACACCTCACTTTACCAAAATTCAAATTTAAATAAAAATAAACGTATGTAATACCATAAAAATAAGACAACCAGTCAAAATTCGAACAAAAAGCCTATCCTAAAAAGAAGACAATTTATATATATATATATATATATATATATATATATATATATATATATATATATATATATATATATATATATATATATATATAACATACAGACAAATAGCATCAACATTAATAGCAAACACAGGATATAGGAGACCACTAGCAATGGTCAAACTAAGTTATTAAGAAAGTGGATCCGAAGGAGGGTAGATAAATCCCACCTCGGAAAACACTTCTATAGTAAAACACTAGAGAAAAAGAGAATAAAAATACCCCTTCCAAAAATGTTATATAATGTAATATTATATATTATGTTATATAATCCCGATGGGAAAAACTAAATTTCAGGAAACTTAAAGAAAACTTTTTTAAAAAAAACAAAAAAAAAAAAAAACACATAAACTACATATCGGGGGGAGCACATTCACACATAAAAACTTTTTACATTTTTTATAGCAAGAAATCGCGGTCGCTGGTCAGCGGGATATCGTTCATAACAGAGCGTTTATATAGTAAAATCATCGATCCGTGCATTACGATTGAGGTCGAATGACAGTTTTTACTGTGCGAGTATCTCGCCGCGAGCGACCCCGGCAGGAAGCAAGCATTGTTTGGTACAAAAAAAAAATGAACCACCCTTGGTAACGCTGTATGCGTCTAATGTTTTGATTAACCAGTGTTCTTACGGCATACAAAATTATTTTCTTGTCTTCTTACGTAACACAGACAAACTTATTAACTAAATGAAGGTCCAACCAAGGCAGGGTCTTCATTTAAATTTTTCGGGGGGGGGGGGGCAAAACTTGACGGGCTTGTTAATTTTAGGGTATAGGCTACCGTAATTTTACAGCACATGCAAATACAGAGGGGAGTGGCAAATCCCCGCCCTCATGACGTCCCAGGGTCCAACATAAACTAAGCATAATGCTTATATGTGTTTGTGGACGGGGTAGGGGGTATTAAAAAAAACTATATCCATCACAAACAATATGTAACTAGTTCGAGTATAATTAGACCGAACCATTGCCTTACTGAATTGAAAGCTGGCACTCTTTACTGTCCCAAACTTCAGTTACACATGAATGTGACTCATTAACCAATCCAAATCATCTAACTACCTGATACAACAGTCGTGACCAATTCACTAGCTTTGTAATTTTCTAACCGGAGAAATGTGTCGCTCTCACTCCTGTTACGCATATTTGATTTAATTTATTCATTTTTAATTGTCAAATCCAAATTTGTCATTTAGGGTTTAAAATTCATTAATTGGGAGATTATTTTGGAAAATTCAGGCTGACCTAGACTCTAGCTGTAAACACAGGTTGACCTTGGCTTGTTGACCTCATTTATGACCCTTTTTTAGAGAGTGTAAACAAGCCTTGGAAATGATTGACTAGATCCAAAAATATCTTTTAATTAGTGGCTGATTTTCTTCTGGATCATTTTATTATTACGTGACTTGGTGAAGGTAGTCTCGTCCTCTGACCTTCTATCAATTTCTAGAAAATCACGTGATCCCTTGTTTACATATTAAAAACGGGTATTTAAATCATTGTACTGGGAGAGAGATTTAGTAGAATCTGGGCTTTTAAAATTAATAGTTGTGTTTTACTGTTTGAGTTATAATTTTAATTACCTTGTACTGGAAATTGTGTCAATTAATTGAAGCAAGAGGATTTATTTATTTATTTGGAGGAGAAAACATGTGCTCATAATTTCATTTGGATGATAATAAAACAAGAACTGCATCACGTGACATTGTCAGCCATTTCGGATTACATCGTCAAGATTCGAACCTGGAACTATTAGAACATTTATTTATCAGGACTCTTGCAATTCCATTAGTGGATTATTTTTGTGAATTCTATATTGGATTAATGTTGGATTTGATTCTCTAAAACCGTAAGTTTATTTATTTTATGAAAATAATTGTACTTAATAAATTCATTATTAAAGTTTTACAAGCTTGTTTGTTTTCACTCTTTCTGTGTTGCTGCTTATTCGAGCCTAAGCACGTAACACTCCTCATTTCCGCTGTTTCTGCGTGTCAGACTATTTTCAAATTAATCTAAATGAAGCGAGCGTGAATTAATGTTTTCCCCTCAGGTCACCATTTAGAAAATAGATTAAGGTTAATGATTGTTGACTGCAAAACCTATCACTGTCCACTGTACCCAGCTCATAAAGCCAGCCACATCGATGAAGGTTAGGATGCATCAAATTGTAAGTGTTACATCTTTGTACTTTAAAAAATAGATGATATTTGCTTGAAACGAATGATTAACGGATATGTCATCGATATGGGGGTACATATTTAAGTTTAACCCACGAGATGAAACGTTGCAGTTATTCACTCGCAGCAAGCAAAGTTTCTTTAATTGTATGCTCAAATGTTCTCGTTAGCAGTGTTATATACTAATATATTGATGTAGCAAATTTCTTACAGTATACCGCGCGATGCCAGCAGCTCACCTTTTATGTCTCGCTGTATTTTTGTGAATATTCGCACAGAAGATATAAACAATAATATAATCATCCCTCCCAATGCAAAGTAAAAAAGAAAATAAAATACTTCTTCAGTTTGAACTTTCTTCGTCATCGTAGAAGGTACGATACTTACTGCTTCACTACGAAAGCATCTAAGAAATAACTTCACGGCCTGGCATAAAATACGGATCGCAGTTATGGAAGAGCAACAAAAAGAAACCCAATAAAACACTACACCCCAGCTCCAAATTGTTCATTTTATCAGGAGAAATAATATAGGAAATGTTCTGTACACTTGATGCTGTAAAGTAGCGTTCCTTGTGCAAAGGGTGATAACTATATATATATATATATATATATATATATATATATATATATATATATACATACAATCGAATTTTCCCAGTTGTCTTATTTCTTTTGGTGATCAGGACCTATACACAGATCATCACCTTTTTCCTTTTGACAGTGCTTTTATTTTATTTTAGGTTTTTGAATTTCTCTGCAAAGTCCCGTGTATTTAATTCCTATTTATATTTATATATTTATTACAACAACAAAAAATCAGATATCCTATTATTTTTTGTGTGTCGTCTTTGCCTCATTCTATTGATGTATATTGAGATCGACTGTTTTCGAAATGAGTAATGTACATTTTTAAAATTATTTTTGTAAATTTCCCACCTAGAGCTGGGTCGTCTGTAATTATGTATATTAATTTTCTTAGCAAAAGTTTCTAAATGGTTTATTTGCCCTGTAAATAGGGCTCTCTGTGTACTGCGGGAGCTAACACAGAGAAGTCGAGAAGAGTTCAAATAACTCACAAGTGATTTTTACTACTCTATGCAGGGCATGCGTTGTTAGGAAGCACTTATAAAACAAACTAATTAATGCCTTATTCCTTGTTTATATGTTGTATGCTTCGTTTCCCTCTAAGCGGATTATTTCCCGACTCTTCCATGAGCCTTTCTACTTCGCGAAGCGCCATGTGACTTAAGCTCATGACGTCCTAGCCTCGTACTTTTTGCTTGAGGGGCCCTGTCCACCTTTTATATTATAATTTCCTATCTATTGTTTCCCTATGGCTATTATCTGTCCGCATGCCCTAATATTCCTTACAATAAAATCTGTTAGTTTATACAATATTGCTTTAGTAAAATTTCCATCCAGGTATAAAATATTTCATTGCTTATATGGTGTACTTTCCCTCATTTTCAGTATAAGTTGGACTCGTTCTATTCTATTCCCTTCACATTCCACCATTACGTGTGTTTTTGCGAAGATAGTTTATTTACACAGTGTTACGTGCTTAGGCTCGAAAAAACAGCAACATAGAAAGAGTGAAAATAACAAGCTTGTAAAACTTAATAAAGAATTTATTGAGTACAAATATTTTCCAGAAAAGCAAAATAAACTTACGGTTTTAAGAATCAATTCCAAAATTAATCCAAAAATAATTCAAAATATTATCCAATAGAGAAATTGCAAAAGTCCTCTTAATAAAATGTACAAATAATTCTAAGTTCGAATCCCATCGAAGTATCCAATATGGAAGACGATGTCACTTGATGAAGTCAGTTCTTGTTAATAAAATTTTATGAGCACAATTCTTTTCCAGATAAATAACAAAATATTTCCTCTTGATGCAAACGAATTGACATAATTGCCAGTACAAGGTAATTGAAATAACTGAAAAGGACACACAACTTAGTATTCTAACAGCCCAAGTTCTACTGAATAGCTCGCTCCAAAACATAGGTTATATACCTGTTTTTACGTAAACAAGAAAGGGGTCACGATCTTCTAGAATCTCTCAGAACAAATTTACGTTCAAGAAATCACGTAAACACAGTATGTCTAACTAAATTAGAAAGATGTTTATATAAAGCTCCATAATATCCTTGGAATTAACCAATCATTTTAAAAGCTTGTTTACAACTCTGAAGCCAGGTCAGAAATGAGGTCAACACCTTGTGTTTATTCTGTAAAGTACAGGTTGCCCCCCCCCCCCAATGAACGAATCTTAAAACTTAAAATGCCAAATTTAAATGTAACAAACAAACAATAAAAATAAATATAAATGACTTGTATCAAATATACGCAACAAGTGGACATTTAGGCGATCCCCTGATCATATACCGTCTCCCTGCAACCTCTCCGGTCAACCACGCATTATGCATGTATTTGAAACAGAAGCTTTGCATTTTAAGCGATCCTAATTTGATCCAATTTTCCGAAGCCCTATCCCAATTGATATTTATGTTTTCTTGTTCAACTTTATTTTTTATCTTATTTATCGTGTTATCTGTCACCCATTTATACGTAGTTTTTGTTTCTATCTCACATAATTCCTTACTGTCCCTATAATTATTTAGTAATTCTTTAATTGATCTTAATTTGCGTGGCACTTCTTTCAATTTTATAAGCTTATTATTATTATATATGTCTTTTCTCTACTTCATAGAGAAACTTCTTTAATATATATAGAGACCATGCCAAGGTATTTTAGGTTCTGCTTCTATTTCCTTAAATCGGTTGAGGACGTTGGTGTATTTAATTAAGACGGGGTTCGAAAGGCCTCGCCCCCCCCCCTATTTCCCGTCATTATATAGTGTTTCTTTGTTAATGTAGTGCGTTTTGAAACCCATAGATATTTGATAACTTTGTTATCTATTATTTAAAGGTATTCCTTTTTGATGTCTAATGCTTTTATAATGTAGTTTAAGTGCACATACATATAATTTTTAGCTACCTGTGCCCGTTCCATTAGGCATAATGGCGTCAGGGCCCAGATTTTCACATTTTCTGTGATTTTTTTCAGTAATTTTTTAAAGTTTTCTTTTACCTCATCTTTCCCAAAGACGCCCTCCAGGGCCTTTACTTTGTCTTTAATCAATAGGAGTGGTATGCCATGTTGTATATCTCTCCAGTTTCCATAGTAATTCAGTTTTCTCGGTGTTTATTTTGGATCCCGATACTTTCCCAAATCTTTCAAATTCCTTTACCAGTTTCATATAGGAATTTTTATCATGTACAAAATTTGTGCAATCATCTGCATGTTGTAGCATTTTAGTCTCTTCTCTAATGTTTGGAACTTTGACTCCTTTTGATTTCTTTGTTCAGTTTTATTTTTATATTCATAATTTTAATCGCTATTACGTATAATATCATAGATAGTGGGCACCCCTGCCTTACTAATCTTTTTATCTCATTTCTTTCCGTTTTAGCTCCATTCACCTGTACATACGAGTTAATCTCTCTGTATAGGATTTTTGTCTAGTTTTGGAAGTTCCTTCCAAATCCAAATTTTTCTAATGTTTTATATAGGTAAGTTTGCTTTAATCTGTCAAATGCTTTCTTTTGATCGATGAGTACCATAGTACTCCTCTGTCCAATGATATTAATATGTTCTAGTATTGTTTTGATACTTAATGTTATCCTGTATGTTCCAACCTTTTGCCCCACTTGTCTAGTTAATATTTATTATCCTATCTAATCCTTTTTTTTTTACTCTTTCCGCTAAAATTTTGCTGATAATTTTGTAGTCTATATTAAGGAGAGAGATGGGCCTCCAGTTTTCAAGTTCTTCCCTGTCCCCTTTCCCCTTATATAATAACATTATAATTCCTTCCCTCATGCTTTGTGTCGTTTTCTTATTCCCTAGTGCAATGTTATAATACAACCTTTCTAATACTGGCGATAGCTCTCCGCTGAATTTTCTTTAACATTCCGCTGAGAGTCCATCTCTTCCCGGTGCTTTTTTTCTTCTTCTAATTCCCCCATTGTACCTAATATTTCTTCTTGCGTGACGAAATCCTCACATATGTTTCTATGTTATATCGTATCGCATTTTTGTCTCTCGTAAGTAATCGTCTATTTTTATGTCATCTATGTTTTGTGATGCAGATAGTTCTATATAGCAGTTGTGTATGTATTCCAGTATCATCTTCTTGTCTTTTATTTTCCCTTCCCCTTCTATTTTCAATGATTCTAATGTCTTCTCCCCACCTCTCTTAAGTTATTCCCTTTTGTATAATCCTTCTACATTTTTTTATAGCTTAGTAAACTTCCCCGCTTGTATTTCCTTCCCTTTTTTCTTCCCCTTTTATTTTATTTAATCTTTTTTCTAGTGTTTTTTGTGTACTCTGCGATGTACATGTTTTTAGTAACTTGACTATGGCTTCTTTCACTAATTTTATTTTCCCTATCCTTAGTTTTGAATAGTACATTGCTATGCTTTTGAATCTCCCTTTTAGTTTATCCCTTTCCTCTATTATATCAAAATTCCCCCTTTTTAAATTTTTTTCTTCTATTTCTTCACTTATTTCCCTCCCGAATTCCTTATCTTCTATCATCTTATTGTTTATCTTCCGTTGGCCCATTTTATTCTGCTTATTTTCCCTATATCTAAGTATATTAATTTATGGTCCGAAAGTTTATAGTTAATGATCCCCGACTTTAGGTATTTATTATTCTCTGTAGATATACCCCAAAATTTGTCTATCCTAGTTCCCATGTTTCCATTGTACTCGAACGTATATTCCACCCTGGGTATGTTGAGTCTCCTGTAAATGTTAACCAAGTTTTGCGTATTCATTATATATTCAATTTTATTCCTTAATTGTCTTGTCTTCTGTTAGTTTTCGTCCTGTCAATTTTGTCTCCCACCCAATTCAAATCTCCTATGATAAGGTTTCCCCATGGTGAATCTCTCCAAATACTTTGCCAATTCGTCTATAAGTTCTTGTTTCCTATACCTATTTGTTGGAATATACACATTGATTAAATGAATCCCACCAATTTCAATGTGTATTAGGCGCCCCTTACAGAAATTGTCCTCCTCCATCCTTTCTCTATGTCTCTCCCTATGAAGTTCTTAGTTATGATAAAACTGTCCATATCCCTTTCGCCATCAGTTTTCAATTCGTTTGTTAGTCCGTTATGGGTCTTTTGTATGAAAAGCATGTCTAATTTCTTTATTTATTCCATTTGTATTTATTGACATCAAACGGAAGTTCTGTTCCTCCATGTCATGTCCGTACCAGGTATCTCTTTGTTTGTATTAGGTTGTTATGGTTATTTATTTATTGCTTATCTAGTTATTTTAGTTGTCTAATATTATGTAATTTTATTTGGTGATTTTGTGTCATCTCCTATCATGTTACTACTTTTAGACATGTGCAAGTCATTTGTGACATTTGACCTGTATAGCGTTTCCCGCTCTGTCTCTCTGTCACCTTAAACCCGTCCGACGCGTTGTCGTATTCCGTTTCTCCCTCACTTTCCTCTGTGTCGCTTAATTTGTTTGTCTTGAAATCTATTCTTTTTTTTGTTCTTCTTTTAGTTTCTTCCTTCCTTTTTTATCCTCCTTTTCCATTTCCTCGCTCATGCAATGTCATTTGAGGACGTAGATAGTTTAAAGTCGCCATTGATTCATTTCATATAGATATCAAACATAAAGAAACAGTGGCTGAATTTACAAATTCCGACGAGTGATGGGGATCATGGAGAATACAAAAAATGTTGCGCTATGATTCTAAATCAGCAGATGTTACAATTGGAAACAATTACGTAAACAATAATCAGATATCAGAACTATTGAAAGCCCCTTCGTTATCCGATCCAATACGTAGATATGGGTCAGGGAAGACTATTAGTGTGATCGAATTATTTCAAGGGAAATCAAACATGATTGTGCTAACACCAACACACAGACTTGCAAGGGAGATGAAACAGCGAGGAGTTAATGCTTGCACTTATCACAGTTTCTTTCGATGGAAAGGTGACGCATGGACTCTTGATCGAATGGGCGAGAAATATATTCCTGAAATTATTATTTAGGATGAGATATGCATAGTGTCGTTAGAGATATTAAAAATGTTTCTCGGGTGGTTGTTACGGAAAAATACAGCTGTCAATGTGTGGCGATCATGGTCAACCACCACCATTTGTGGGTTTGTCTCCACATATTTAGCTGAATAATTTTGTAGATTATTATGAAGAAATTAATACTGATCATAGAGCTCTTGATATAAATTAAGGGAGTTCAATAAATTAATTAGATTACAACCGGATAAAATCCAGTGTGAAATAGCGCGTGAAATACTTTCAGAAACCCCATTAAATGATTTTTGGTTAGCGTGGAGACCAAACAATTTGATACTGGTAAGTAGAAAGATAGTCAGAGACACACTTCAGATGAAGTTATTTGAAACACACAAAGAAACATTTGCAACACTTCCAGTGCCATTGTGTTATAGACCTACGTATACACGAAGACAGAATATCGAGGTTGATATTCCAGGCCTGACAGAGAAGCAGATTCTCGTGTTAAATGATATTGTGTCGGTTGATATCAGTGTTGTCGAATATACATTGCGCGCTGATAAATCTCCATGGACGCTAGGATTCGCAATGACGATACATTCTTCGCAGGGATTGACTATATCTGATACTATTGTTTGGATGGTAGATGATCGCATCAAGTGGTCGAAATTAATTTATCTCGCAGTGTCCAGAGTACGAAGAATAAATCAACTTCGAAGAGTTGCTTTAGATGCTAATGACACCACAATCAGTGATATTGTCAACAATGACATAATCAGAAAATACTCGTTGATTATAAACAACAGGATAACAAAAAAAAAAAACGAGAATTTGATATTGATGCTGAATTTATAATTACACTGAAACAACAACAGAATAATCACTGCACTAGCTGTAATTGTATAATGCGTTGGTCGTGGTCGGATAAACATCCACGACATTTTACCGTAGACAGAAAGGATAATAGTCGTGGTCGTACCAGAAATAATGTGATGTTGACTTGTCTTGAGTGTAACAGACGCAGAGGTGCTAGTAAACACCACGCGGCGGTAATTGAGTATCCTCGGGTATAACTTGTAATTGTTCACGTGTAAATCCGCGCTGAGGAGCAGTTGAATCTAATCTATAGATTGCGAGTCTACCCGTGGATCTTGTTATGTTAGATATTTTATGTGCGGTGACACTCCAAATAGGATCAGTAGCTCTTTTTTACCGCCTTCAAGTTCACCCGGCTCATACAAATATCTCACAGTGACATTGCTGAGTATTCGTTGTTTTGAAAAATCATTTTGTGGTTTTTGTACGCGTATATACTTTTTTTGATAGCGTTAATAGGTTTCATATTAATTCTTAGAGTAATTTCATTATTTGATGCAGCTATCACACCTGGCAATCTTTTGACCCATTCACGAGATCGTTTATCCTGGATAAATTCCTTCGCGTATTGATATCCAAATAACCGCTCAGCAAGTGTCCGATTAAATCGTTCAACAATTGCCTGATCACGATGTAGTGCAGTATGTTCTCGTCGTATCGTGGTATTATGATGCTTCATTGTTGATAACACTACACCCTGAAATTCCTTGCCAGGATCAACCTGCAATAGATTTGGCTACTGCAGAGGACCTCGTCGATAAATCTTTTCAAACGCGGAAGCTACTTCAGTTGATGACTTTGTCTTTAATGGTTGAGCTTGTTTGTATCTACTCGCAACATCAACTACGGTTAGCGCATGCTTGTATGTGTGTTTATTAACAGTATCATGCGGCAGAAATAATATATCAGCCTGATGAATTTCATTAGGGACGCTGACATCAAAATGTGCGAAATTAATTTGTTTAGGCGGTGGTAGATAAATCTGCCATATCGCTGTTTGGATAACCAATCAGCCACAGTAACTTTTTTTTTACTTTTGCAGCGTTAGCGATTTTATCGATTTCTGATTTACCCCTCCAGTATCCTCTTGGGGAATAATAGATTCCACATTGTTATTAATTACCAGCACCTAGCATTAATTTACTTTTCATCGCTGATGTTATCAACCACAAAGCTAATTTTTCTTTGAAGGATTTATCAGTGATAGAATTTAACGTATGAATCAATTTCATATCTGTGACCATGACACGCCTTATCAATAGTGTTTATTGGATATTCGCCGGGTCGGGGTTGGTCTTGGCCATCAAGTCTGATTTTAAGTCTGGTTCCAGGGCCACAATAGCTATACCCTGGAAGGTGTTTTTCTCCTGGATATTTTGCCAATGGAGTCCCGGGAAGTTTTGTCAATTTTGCTGCAATATCACCTCCTCGTTTTTTTTCTTTAAATCAGAGAAAAAAAATCTAAATCAAGTGTTGATCTGTTTATTGCTTGTAGTAATTGTTGTCAAGTTGTTTGTGGTAGTACGCGTCTTACATTTCACACAATATAGATTTATAATTATTTATAATAACGTGAATGTAATTGAGTTTTCGGCGACAAAAACACTAGAACCCGTTAAGCATCATGCAGCGCTACCAGATTATATTCACAAGATTATAATCGGACCATCTGGAAGAGGCAAGACGCAGTTGTTACTTAATTTGATAACGAGATGGATGAAATGGGATAAACTATATTTGGTAGCCCCGAGTGTAGACGATCAGCGATGTTACGAGGTGTTAAAGGATTTTAACGAGAAAGCAAAATCGGAAATCAATGAGAATATTATTGAATTTATAACCGATATCGAAGAAGCAGCGAGTATTGATTCTACTGATGGAAGTATTAACAATTTAGTCGTATATGACGATGTGATGTTAGATAAACAAGCAAACCCTGCCAGGATATTTTCCAGAGGTAGACATACAAATACTGATGTGATATATGTTACTCAGAGATATACACAAATACCAGAAGTGATCAGGGATAACTGTAATATTCTTGTTGTATTTAATGGAGTTGACACCCATGCGCTACAAGATATTCACCGGACCTGGTACAGTGGAGATATGGACTATTATATCTTTTTAAATTTCTTTAGTCATGATAATTCGGTCCCACATGGATTTATAACGATAAATTTGCATGACCCTAGATCAAGATATCGTATCGGACTTGATAAAATATTCGGTTAAAACCATAACAATTTTGGTATCCGTAGAGATTTTGAAAATTCGGTGTATTTACTCTTCTTTTTAGTTTGTCTGAAATTGTTTTAGTCTCCGTAGAGGCCTTATTTTTGTTTGGAAACTTGTTCTGTTTACCCTTTTTGCTGCTTACAGGCCTACACATATTACGATACGATTTTAGAAACCTATATCCGATTTTTATTTTCGTTGGAACATCACGATTTAGCCAGGCAGGGTGTCGTGGATATACACTTCTGAGCTCGTGTAACTCTTCCGGTTGCTCCAGTCCCACTTTTCTCTAATTACAGAGCAATTGCCGTCATACTCACTGACAAATCGATGTTACTCGAAGGTTTTGGTGGGCAAATGAGGATAGTTGATAAACCAGTAGAAAATGTGTAACACAATTAGATTACTCGTATAATTATAAATGTTATATAGTCACGTTAATGTTATTTACTCCTGGTCAGATTAAAAAGTTGCAATCGGATTCAGCTAAGAAAATGTGGAACTATAATAACACTAAAAAACTATCAGATCACTGGTAGTCAGAAAAAACCATCACTGACAGCGCGTCAGATTAAGCATTTTAATGATGCAAAAAAGATGTTCAGGTTACTCTCTATGCGGGTGCGATTGAAGATACAATTAAATAAGGTGGTATATTTCCACCTCTCGTGGCTATATCATTATTGATTGCCGCGGCTGCCCCTGCAGTCGCGAAAGCTGTGTTGTTATGAGCAGTTGAAACAGCGGCGGAGATGGCACTAAAAAAAAGCAACAGTGAGCGGGTACAATAAAAGGGAAGGCGTCTAAGGTTACCAGGGACTCCGTATTCATGGTACAGCGGAAAATGTCTAAGGTTGCCAGGGACGGTTTACTAACACCGCTGTCAAAGTTTGATTTGATGCTGCTAAAAATTTAAGAATAAAAAATTTCAGAGGTGTTTTATGCGAGACCAGTTACCTCCCACACCAAACAACATTGAAACAGGTATCATTAATCTCGATAACAGCACGGAACTGGAACCCATTGGACTGCTTACGCGATTGATCCCCGTGGAATTGTTTATTTTGATTCATATGGGTTAGCACCACCATACGAATTTATGTATTTTATACATCGACTACAATTCCAATCTGGTACTCGAAGCTACCAACACAGACAATAACCGACCCACCAATATGCGTCCAAGAAATAATTAATGTACTTGATGCTATATCAGCATCGACTAAACCTCCCGATAAAGTTGTACACGAATACATGAGTGGTTTTTGAGAGATCTTAAAGTATAATGATTGATATTTACGGGAGATCTCCCTCGAGCCTAAACAAACCTACCGGCGAAATATCGGCAACCAAAGATGTAAAAAGAATTTCATCGAGGATGAAATATCTGAATTACTAAATCTTGCAAATGTTGATCCAAATGAGGTGGTTATATTTCAAGACAAACAAGTAAAATTAAAAACTAGTAATGTTTCGTTGAATGATATTATAGTTAAAATTAATGGCGTAACCGACACTACATTGCGGTGTTTGATTCCACTGTTAAGATCAAACCATGTGTTCTTTTTTCAACTATATTAGATAGTATTAATGATCGAGTAAAGACAATATGGTGATACAATGACAAGCGAGCTCAACATGAACTTGAATAAAATAACGGCACTTGGTAATCCAACATCTGACAGCGACGTTGTGACAAACAAATTTGTAGACGTCATCGACGCTAAACTATCAACGCTACGGGGCAAACATGATGTTCATGTAGGCGCGTTTGTAAATCTCCGTAGAAATTTTAGAAAAATTGATGAGACCGTGGATAAATGTTTTTTAAAAAGCGCCAAATATCTCCATGAAACTTTCTGATATTAAAACAACTGTTAATAGGATTAAACAAACGCAGGATAATATCGTTAGTGATTTTCCTGTTATCGCTACGCGGTTTGATAATGGCAAAATACCGCATAAACAACATATCAATACGGTGTACTCAATACAACCTGAGTCTTTCACCTGGACACCTCAAAATAACGATTCCCGTGCTACTCGGTAACAGGCAAATCGGTCTCAATCTTATCGGTAACAGGATAATCGGTAACAGACCACACGGTAATCCTGTAATTATAGTTAAAGTAAAAAAGAAATCGATTTCTGTGACTGCAATATATACAAAGCAATTCCAAAATAGTAATTTGTTAGAAGCCAGTCGTAAGTTAACTGCTGTAGAAAATAGGCAGTTTACAAGCCAGCCGAGATTAAACGAGAAAAGCCGACCCTTGGAAGTAATTTAATGCATGAAGTCACTGAACCGACTGCCCGGGATACAGCATATAAAACCATACGTAATACATTTATTATCAGAAGTGAACATTTTAACTTACAGTCTTTGTCGTCAGTTTTGAAGATTTAATTTCTTTCATATTTGGTGCGACTTTACTGCACTGATGGAATTACTTATTAAATGTTTATAAATTGTGTAACTTTATTGTTTTGTTGTGACCGAGTTGCCTGTTTGTTACCGATTAGTTCAGTACCGTGAAGACTGGGACCAAAGTGCACATTATCGAATAGGCGGTGGCCGAATTGCCAGTTACCGATTTGCACGTTACCGAGCAGGCCGGACACCCGAAATAACACCATTAAAGTTACTGCAGATGTCGGGGCACCGAGTGGCCGAGTGGTCTAAAGCGCTCTCCGTTAAGGATCACTGCCATCTCACCTGTCTACGTGGGTTCGAGCATCCGATTCAGCCAATGTGGGTATGTGAGAAAGCTTGCCAGAAGCTTCTCGTGAGTCCGTGGTCCTTTCTGGGGGTTTTCCCGTGTTTTTCCTCCACTATAATCGTGTGCTGATAAATGGCGTTAAACCCTACAACAGCAACAACAACAACAGCAGCTGCAGATATTTGGGATATCTACATATTAACTCCTAATTTCACCGTTACAGTTTAATGTATCATCAAGTATGTCCACGGGCATGAATACAACAAGTGCAATAATAGAAAATGGATCCACTGAAACATTTACAATAACCCCTAGAAGTGGCAATTTAGCATCAGCGTCGCTCACATGGTATGTAGATTTTTTTAATTGATTTAAGTAAGTAGTATAATTAACGTCCAATAATATCGATACGATCAAGTGCGCGAATTACAAACTAAACTAAAAAATATCGTTGATGTGTATCAGGTAAATGTAAAGAAATGCCGCAGGCGTTTTACCAAAATTAATATAATCGTGTATTCAGCTTCAACTCTTATTGCTAAAACGGGTATATTGCTATCAGCAATATTAATGATGGCACCTGCAGTTGTATCAATTTGTGTTTCAAAATATTCGTGACATAATAATCCATGAAAAGCGTTAAAAGGCAGATGGAGCCAAAGACCCATGATATTATGTATTTCTCAGTTATTTTAAAATAACCGAACAACAATTACCGACATTTGTAATACCTGAACTTGCAACCAATGAACTAAAGAAATCCGTCAGCGATCTTATCAATGAAAACTTTCCGAAAATTCTCGCTGCATGAAGGAAAATATCTCCGTGGGGGGGGGGGATATCTTAAAGCAAAACATGGGCCCAAAACGGGGGTGGGAGACATATATCACCTGGAATGTAAATATATCCTCGTTGATCGCAGTAAATCTCGTATGTGATAATATTGACGGAAGCTACCAAATAAATCTAAAAAAGATCAATCTCAGCAGGGATAAAGTTTTTATTCGTTTACACCACTGGCTTTACACCCAGATTTCTGATAGTACAAGAACCAGTGATTTCCGCCTATATGCAGTGTCATAATAATTTATTAACGAGAATAAATTTTAAACTCACTGACCAATCTAGTAATTTGATTGACCTCGATGAGGAGAATTTACAACTAAGTCTCTGTGAGATCTTAAATGTTGAAATCAAGATGAAAATAAAATTTCATTCGCATAATTGTTATTTTCTTTGTGAAAAATATTTAGTATTCTTGTCTACTTAGAAGTTACTTCTATTCTCGGAACTAGTTTATATAATCTTTCTGAGATGTCTTACGCGGGAATTAATATTTTTCTTCGTTTCTTATTCCTTTGATAACCCCCATCTAATTTGTTCTACTGCGGTAAATACGGGTACGAATTTACTTTATTCGTTATTATCAGCTAATGATGCGTAATCCGCTTGTTGGATCTCCTTAATGAATCTATACTGCAACGGTTGTGTATACTTATTTTCGGATTTAAGCTCTTGTAGGTATTCAAAATCAGAAAGGATTTTGTCACAATTTAGTTTATCTGATAATTGCATTTGTTGATTTTTCAAATTTGTAATAGCAGAAATTATATCATTAATATTTTCTTAGTTCATTATATAATGAATATATCTTTAAATAGTAAAAATCGGAATAATTACCTGTGTTCCGATATATTCAAACCGAATTCTCTGGCTATTTTTCCCAGAAAGGGTAGATTTATATATTTTATTTTTTAAAATTGTTGTACCACGTATGGGCAAATAGCAAAATAGTTGCCGGCTTTATTAATCTATTGAAATATTATTTCCTCGCCGGTCTCAACGATCACTGAATTTACAGGTTTCGCAAATTTAGGAAATGTTCCTGTTCCCCCAAATGCATAATTCTCACTTTATGTGATAGCTCGAAGACTAGATAAACTATTTTTTTTAATTTTTTTTTTTTTTTTTTGGGGGGGGGGATCTCCGTGAATGTGGCCAATCACAAGGCCATGAGAGATTTCTCCATTATACACTTCGAATACGAAACGATGTTTTACATATTTTCTTTTCCAATACCAAACATTAAATAACCATGATTATTGGGAGTGCCCACTGGTTTTTCAACCGACCGTGCCTAACTACACCATCACGAGACGCTTTATAGTTCTTGATCGTGGGGTGCGGTTGAAATTCTTGGTTTATTTATATAATATATATTTTATTTGTTTAAATGATTGTTTGTTTTATTTATTATTTGTCGAGAATTTAGTCATTTAATCCTCATGGTTCTTATAACTTTATCACTGACGCTGTCAGGTACGTTATTTCTATTATCATAATATTTTTTAAGCTCTAAGGAAAAAAAGTAGCTGTGATTCCAATGTGGTTGTAAGCGATACGCTTACCACCACATTGGAATCACAGCTACGTTTTTCCTCGTGCGCCAACACTGCAACGTATACAAGGTTTCGGACCTAAGTTCCTATCGTCGCACACTCTTTGAATGATATCCGCGTAATTCGTTTCTGCAGGATTTGTTATAAGTGGTTACGGATCCTATCATTAGCCATTTGCACTGGTTAATTATATAAAATATCTTTAATTTAAATACTTGTCTTAATTATTACATGGAGGAGTTCGAGAGATTATCCAAAATCAATCCCTGGAAAAACTCGAAATTTAATCTCGATAGAATCTCTGTAGATGCACCAATTAAAGGTTTAGCGGAGAGTAAAAATGCAGTCGATGGAATTCGTGGTGCTAAGAATGAATTTTAGAAAGATGGCGCATCTCACACTTGGTCAACATTTTGAATTAGTGATGGTGTTAATGTTGCGATGAACGACAAACGAGTAGCGCGTATAATCGCGCATCTCGAACATCGAAAGTATTTTATCAGAGTAAAATTTATCATACTAGCAGAAACAGGATATTGGATTATTCGTGATAAAAAAGGACCCTAATAAAAATAACCGTCATTGTGAGTCAAGGTTCCAAACTAGGAATATTGACAGGAATTGACAAACCGTATTACGAGCGAGCATATCCCTTGACCGCGGTTATTTGTGGAATTTATCCGATAAATGAAAAGCCAAGTGTTCAGAATCTGAAACCGATGAAATTTTCATCCTTGAACTGTGTCGCTGTCCGAGTTACGGAATACTTTACAAATGCGATGCGTGGAAACGGTATGACAGTTATAAGGCGTAAAAAGATATAAAAAAAATGAGTTGAATCAGTCAAGGATACTGTTGATACGATAAAAGATATTGCTGAACTAGGAAAAAGACTAAAATTGATAATAACCGTAGCAACGATAACAAGAGAAGTATTATACAAATCAAAATATAAATCAAAAGGAGCTAAAAAAAATCATTGATCACTGTTGCGTGCTATCCTGGAAGTTTCCTCGGGTATGGAGATAGCGCTGGGTATTTTAAACGATTTGGACATCCCACGCACGAGATTACACGGGTTGCAATTAATGGACCACTACCCGACTTTGATCTAACCGGATTTGCTCGTGTGATATCATTTGAATTTGCTAAAGCACTCCATCCGATTTCTTATGTTTGGTTTGGTATACATTTATCTGAAAAATACTGGGCACCAATTATGTCAGTCGTGAAAACGCTTACTTGTCTAACAGAACAAGGTTCGGAACTATTGATGGATACATTGATTGCTAATCTCCTCAGTATAGCCATCTAAGATCATTTATACTGGCTCGTGTTTCTATAAACCTGCTTTCGATGATAAATAGATTTCCTGACACCGCAGTCAGAGTCGCCACGGATTCATTTTATATAGATAGCAAGTATATATAAACAGTAGCTCGTTTTATAGGTCCTGATGCGCGTTGGGGATCATGAAGAATAAAACAGGAAATGTTACATGATTATTCTGAATCAGCGCATGTTACGGATGAAGATAATTAAACAAAACATACTCAAATATCAGAATTATCGAGCGCGACTTAGCTATCCGATCCAGTGTGTGGATATAAAACCGTGTCCTTGAAAAGACCAGGCGGTTTTGGAAAAACAACACGAGTGATCGAATAATTTCGAGGGAAATCAGATATGATTGTCTTCACACCTATACACCGACTTGCCAGAGAGATGAAACAACGACTGGTTAATTTCAGCACTTATCACAGTTTCTTTCGGTATGACGCATGGACCCCTCCTGATCGAATGGGTGAGAGATATATTCCAAAGAACATTATTTGGGATGAGATATGCATAGTGTCGCTGGATATATTAAAAATGTTTCTTAATTGGTTGTTATTGAAAAATACAGCTGTGATAATGTGTAGCGATCATGGTCAACCACCACCATTTGTCGGTTTGTCTCCGCATGATTGGCTAAAGCAATTTGTATATTATTACGAAGAAAATAATACTGATCATATAGCGCTCGATCCAGAATTAAGCGAGTTCAAGAAATTAATCAGATTACAGTCGGATAAAATCCAGTGGGAAATAGCGCGTAAAAAAAATTCCGGAAACAAATATAAATGATTTTTGGGAAGCATGGAGACCAAACGATTTGATAGTGGTAAGTAGAAAGATAGTCGGAGACACACTTTAACAGCGTTTGTTTGAAGCGCATAAAGAAAAGTTTCCAGCGCTGACTATACCGTTGTGTTATAGACCAGCTGATACACGAAGACAGAATATATATATATATATATATATATATATATATATATATATATATATATATATATATATATATATATATATATATATATATATATATGTTGATATTCCTGGGCAAACAGAAAAAGAAACTCTAGTATTAAATGATATTGTTCTGGTCAATATTGATGTTGTCGAAGATGCATTACGCGAGGATAAATCTCCCTGGACGCTAGAAAACGCAATGACGATACACTCATCTCAGGGGTTAACCATCTCTGATACATTTGTTTGGATCATAGAAGATCGCATCGAGTGGTCGAATTTAGTTTATCACGCAGTGTCACGAGTTAGAATAATAAATCAATTTCGGAGAGTCATTTTAAATTCTGATGACACCAGTAACGAAATTGTCAGTAATGATATAATAAGAACAAAACTCGCTGGTTATAAAGAAAACGACCCCCCCCCCCCAAAAAAAAAAAAAACGCAATTTTGATATTGATGCTGAATTTATAATGCTGCTCCGACAACAGCAGAATAATTACTGTGGCGAGCTGTATTGTGTAATGATATGGTCCTGGTCTAAAGACAAAAATCCACGCAAATTTATTGTAGATAGGAAGGATAGCAGTCGTGGTCATACAGGAGAAAATACTATGTTGACCTGTCTTGAGTGTAATAGACGCAGATGTGCTAATTAAGTAATCGCGATGGTACTTGTGTATCATAAGGTATCACTTGCAACTGTTCACGTGTAAATACATGCTGAGGAGCAGTTGAATCTAATCTATAGATTGCGGATCTAACCGTGGATCTTGTTGTGTTCGATATATTGTGTGGTGTAACACTCCAGATAGGTTCAGAAGCTCTTTTTCTACCTCCCTCGAGCTCACCTGGTTCGTACAAATCTCAGTCAGATTACCAATTAGTTTTTGTTTTGAAAGATCATTTCTTGTGGGTATATATATATATTTTGTTTTTGTGATCGCGCTATTAGGTTTCATATTGATAGTTCGAGTAGTTTCATTATTTAGCGCAGTTATCACACTTGGTAATCTTGCAACCCATTCACGAGATCTCTTATCTTGAATAAATTCCTTCACGTATTGATATCCAAATAACCGCTCAGAAAGTGTTCGATTAAATCGTTTAACAGTTGCATGATTGTGGTGTATTGCAGTACGTCCTCGTCTGATGGTGACATTATGTTGCTTCATTAATGATTACACTGCACCCGGAAATTCCTTGCCAAGATCAACCTGTAATAGATCTGGCCATTGTATATGTCCTCGTTGATAAATTCGTTCAAACGCAAAAACTACTTCTATCGCCGTCTTTGTCAATAATGGCTATGCATCTTTGTATCTACTCGCAACATCAACTACAGTTAACGCGTACTTGTATGTCCGTCTTTTGATAGTATCATGTGGTATGAATTACAGATCCGCCTGATGATTTTCATTTGGAACGATGACATCAAAATGAGCAAAGTGAATTTGTTTAGGCGGTGGTAGATAAATCTGTCATATTGCTTTTCTTGATAACCAATCTGCTGCAGTAACTTTTTTGACCATTGCTGCTTCGGCGAGTTTATTAATAGCTGCGTTACCTCTCCAGTATCCTCTTGGAGAATAATAAATAGATTCCATAATAATATTAATCAGCCGATTAATTACAAGCACCTAGCACTAGTTTACCCTTCATCGCAGATCTTACTAACCAGTTTGCTTATGATTCCTTAAAAGATTTATTCACAATAGAATTTAACGCGTAAATCCATTTCACATCTGCGATATGTCTATGCTGCAGATTTTTACTTTTATAAGACACATCATGAGCATGACAAGCTCGATCAATATCGTTTATCAGGTATTTACCTAGTCTCGCTTGGTCTTGGCTGTCAAGTCGGATAAAAAGTCTGGTTCTAGAGTCGCAGTAAATATATCCCGGAAGATGTTTTTCTCCTGGGTATTTAGCCTACGGAGTGCCTGGGAATTTTGTAAATTTTGCTGCAATATCACCTCCTCGATTTTTTTTATTGTATAAAATCATCAGCTGATTTTGCAGAAATAAATCTAAATTTCCTTGTACCACATTGTGCACACTTACCGGGAACTGCTGATCTGTTCTTTTTTGTTGGAATTGTTGTAAAGTCATTTGTGCTAGTACGCGTCTTGCATTTCACACAATATAGATCCATAATTTGTTTATAATAACATTAATATAAATGTAATTGATTTCCAGCGACCAAAAAAAAAAAATTAAAAAAAAAAAAATGAAAAAAAGAGCCTGTTAAGCATAATATTGCTGCGCTACTAAATTCCATCAGAATGATAATAATTGGACCATCTGGAAGTGACAAGGTGCAATTCCTACTTAATCTAATATTGATATGGATGAAGTGGGATAAGTTGTATTTGATTGCTCCGTCCGTAGATGATCAACGGTGCTATGATGTGTTAAAAGATTTTAATGAAAACGCAAAATCGTTAAGTGAAGATGGTGATGATATTAATTTTATCACCGATATAGATGAAGCACCGAGTGTCGATGATCTTGATGGAAGTATTAACAATTTAGTAGTGTATGATGATGTGATGCTGGACAAACAATCAAATCCTGCTCGGATATTTTCTCGAAGTAGGCATAAAAATACTGATGCGATTTATGTTACTCGGAGATATACACAAATTCCAAAAGTGATCAGAGACAATTGTAGTATTCTTTCTATGTTTAATGGAATTTATACGCATATAGTAAGAAATATTCATCAGACCTGGTGCGGCGTTGACATGGATTATACTCTTTTTAGAAATTTCTATAGTCATGCTAAATCAACCCCACATGGATTTATAACAATAAATGTACATGATCCACTACCAAGATATCGTATCAGACTTGATAAAATATTCGGTTGAAAAAAATGATTTAATTCGTAGTAGCAGAGAGGGTGTGACAACGAATTGGTGTCTCTGTTGGTCAGAAGCCTTAGTTCTGTTTTTTGGCACTATTTTTTCCAGTTTCGTAGGAGACCTTAGTTTGACAAATTTACACCTATAACAAGTTGGTCTGTTCACCCTCTCTGATGCTGAATATGATAATGTATGAATTTTAATATGATAATGTATGAATTTTAATATGATATTGTATAATATTAATATGGTAATGTATGTATTATAATACGATAATTTATGAAATTTAAAATGAAAATGAATGAATTTTAATATGATATGTATGAATTTTAATATGATAATGTATGAATTTTAATACGATATTGTATAATATTAATATGATAATGTATATATTTTAATACGATAATGTATGAAATTTAAAATAAAAACGAATGAATTTTAATATGATAATGTATGAATTTCAATATGAAAATCAACGAATTTTAATATGGTAATGTATGAATTTTAATATGATTTATGAATTTGAATATGAAAATGAAAGAATTTTAATACGATCATGTATGAATTTTAATATGATCATGTATGAATTTTAATATGATCATGTATGAAGTTTAATATCAAAATGAATGAATTTTAATTGGAAAATGAATGAATTTTAGTATGAACATGAATGAATTTTAATATGATAGCATATGAATTTTAATATGAAAATTTAATATGAAAGTGAATGCGAGTATATTATGCATGATCTTCACATTTGAAATGTTGAAGAACAAAATACATCTTGTAAGTATTAAGGTCGTTACTAGACTTATTTTATTTACTTGAAAATTTGTTTGATCTTTGTGAATTATAATGCAAAGAAATGCATAACTGTCTTCATTTAAATACTTAGCAATTATTTCAGTATGCGTAAAATAGAACCTGGTGTTTGATTCTAATTGTAAATTGTAGAAAAAGCATTTTATTCTTTTGGAGAAAAAGTATACATGCATTTAAATTAGATTTTCCTTGAATTGAATACCAACAGAAGGTATATTAGGACATTACTACTACTACTAGTATAGATGACAATGATAGTGGTTTTAACGATGTGATGATAACATAACCGCAAAGAATGAGTTATTTCAAAGACATTGTCCATTATTGTAGACACGGATATCTTGACAACATTGTATTTGTTTTGTGACAATAATTTAGAATGATTATGTCTTCAAAGTTGTCTTTCGAATTTGTTATTTTTGCAGGTTTTATGTATATTTAATTTAATGTTTTATTTAACGTTTATCGATGGATGCAAGTTGTCAACATACTACTTAAATAGCTAACTTATGTATATGGTTGTTGGTTATTGACAAAATCTGCACTTAGCATTTGATGTCAAATCAAGTCTTTTACTAGACTAGGCTTCTCCACTGTAGTGCTTCATATTCTTTAACTTCAAGTGAAAATTTGTAGAAATAGGGATTTGATAATCAAATAAATCGTTCCTGTTATATATCATTCTGTAGGATTCCAGGATCAGAGTTTGCAGTCGTGTTGTTGATATTTTATAAATATATCGAGAGTAAACATTTTTTTTAAAGTGCTCATTGACGTTTGGACTAATACATTACTTTGGACTTTTATTAACTCACGCAAAGACATTCTGGATTGCATCATTCTGTTATATCACGATATTTAAGACACTTTGGAATTTATTCGGAACATTGTATATTTTTGGACTTGTGATATGATATTTGGTACTAGTGGTGTTTAATTCACAACATTACAAATCTGTTGAATGTTCATGCTGTACTGTAGGAAAATACGTTCCGTGTTGAATTTACATAAGTTGTTGGTTCGCTTTCTTTCTGTTACGTATTTTATGATTTAGAGTGGCAGCATGGATAGTTTTAAGTGAATTATTGTATATATCATGTGAAATTCAAACGTCATTGAAGTGATAGAATACACAAATTTGTCAATTCAACGTGTAATAATACAGATTTATATTATTATCGATTTTTTTTTAATAAAGAAAAACCTAAAACAACTACTATTCAATAATTGTAAGAAGAAAAAATGCTTTTAAGTCTCATTTCTCTGTTCACAAAGAAACTGGATTATCACCCTTTACTTGGCAAGCAAGAGATAACACATTTACTAGCCGATTGTTTAAATTTGTTTAAATTTGCAGCAGTAAAGGGAAATAACTCTTGAATTGGTTTCTCGCTTTCTGGCGAAGCCCATATCTATTTTGGCACGAAAGGCGGTAAATATTCCGAATGTATATTTTTTGACACTTCTTAGCCCCACCCCAGCATATATGGCTGGTTAGGACTTAGAGGTGACACTCTGTTTATATCTAAATCTGTATGGTGTAGGTGTTACTTGTCCACCCAATAAGGTCTGTAGATATTTGTGTTTATAAAACGATAATGCGAATATAAATTTTGATAGGGTTTATTTTTTTCTTTATCTGTCAAATCTCTTGTAGTTATATTATCCCATATAAAGCATAGCCATGTATACCTTCTTCCCTTTGTCCGTGCTGACAGTGGGCCTGATTTCTATCAGGGTAGCTTTTATAGGGTTGTAATTTCCACTAAATTCCAAGTCCCTTCCCTTATTATTATTGTTATAAGTTTTTGTTGACTCGCCACAGTCAAATAGTTTTTCCATTCTCTCTCTCTCTCTCTCTCTCTCTCTCTCTCTCTCTCTCTCTCTCTCTCTGTTTTGATTGTTATTGTTGTTGTTACTAGAGTGGCTTAGGTCAAATACGACTTTTTCCTCATTTCCCTTTTCTATAAATAAATGTGGGGTTTTTTTTTTGTTTGTATGTGTGGTATGTCTGTATATTGAGTGATAGTACCTTTTAAAATAATTAGACACGAAAGTAAGTTTTATTTGTTGCATACCTTGGTATGTACATGTAATGTATGTATTTTCTTTTAATAAGGGTGATGTTTAGGTTTTTATTTGATACATATCTTAGTATGTAAATTATAAAATATCTGTTTGTTTGATTGGAAACTAAATAATTTGTGGTTTGTTTGCTTGTGTATTCCGATTGTATAATGTCTGCTTCCTTTTTAAGGAAAGTAGTTAAGACTGGGCACATCCGAGGATTTTATGTTTTTGATTGCCGTGTGACTGTTAGCAGACTGGTCACTTGCCTATGTATGATTAAAATTGTATCGATATATTGTTTTAAAATGGCCAGTAACCAGACTATGTTGTGAACTTCCGGTTCCTCTTTACGGGTGTGAGACTGCGAAGGACGTGTCGGAGTAGCAATAAGGGTATATTTTAAGTTTTAAGAAGGTATACAGTTCGAGGATTTTTATTTGATATTTAATATAGTATAAAGTGATCTTTAATATATTATTTAAAACGGTAAATCGCCTGTGTCCTAGAACATGTTAATGAAGAGGCTCCGAATTTCATATCCAGTTTGTCAGTCATAGCACAGGAGTCTGACGTTTTATCAATTAAGTACGGCGAAATGTCTGACAAAATGAAATACCCTTATCAATAATATATATATATATATATATATATATATATATATATATATATATATATATATATATATATATATATATATATATATAACACAAGGAGTGCAAGCGTGACCACAACCCTTCGCTCGATTCGACATTTTCTCACGAGTCTTTTATCGCTTCAGAATCGCAAGAAGACTGAAACACTACAGATATGCATTCAAAAGACAGTTACTTACCATCGCATAGCTCTTAAATGACCATGTCCTGAATCCACCGGCGAATTAACCTTTATTTTCACGATTACGGTCACAATAGCCTCGCAATGAAATTTATCTGACGGAAGTAGCCCATTCTACCAATTTCTAGAGATCGACAATGACAAGATTTATAGTACAAATATAATACATTATTTAACATATTAATATCATAATTTGTTTCAGCATAATCATTAGTCTTAAGCGGTAATACAAATATTTTCTGTTGCTATTAATGTTTGTTGTATCCGATGAGAAGAAGAGATTATGCTACAAACAAAATACTCTGCAGGTGGGCAAAATTAAACGTGGTCAGTGGTTATTTTACATTACAAATCTGTTAATGCAGGATTATGCAAACAGTAGTTATTTAATCAACCTTTAATTAAATACCGGCATTGGCAAAATCAAACGTACTGGTAATGAAGGGAATCGATCAGAAATTCATAATCAATAATTGGGTTCCCTTAACCAGCTGATCATAGATTATAATCAGTTAAGAAGGGCAAATTTTAATTTTTGTTTAACAGTTATATCTTTGATCAAGAGTTCAATATGTCTATAAATGTACAGGAGTAATCTCTTTTCATTGACATGTATACTTTACTGTAACCTGACAATAATATTACATTGGTGTTACTTTTATTCTACAACTTTGTTAAACCGCTCCGGTGGCCTAGTGGTTAGAGCGTCCGCCCCGGAAGCGGGAGGTCGTCGGTTCGATTCCCAGCCGAGTCATATCAAAGACTTACAAAAATGGTACTAACAGCTGCCTCGCTTGACGCTCAGCATTAAGAGGTTAGGGTTAGGACTGGTCGGCCTGGTGTCAGGATAATGTGACTGGGTGAGACATCATGCTACATGTCTGCGGCATGATGTCTCAGTGCTAGACATCACTATAAACTGCCTCACTGCAGACATTGTAGCGATATGACTGAAAAATTGTTAAAGCTACGTTAAAAATCCTAATCAAACAAACAACTTTGTTAAATGACGGGCAACTTTTTATGGCTGATCAGTCATGTAGCTGAAATACTGCTACAGTCCCCTGAAATTCTTTTGTTCACATGTGATGTGTCTATAATTTAAAGTATAGAAGGACATGTTTTTCTTGTTTGACATTGTTTATAAATACTACAAAAGATGTTGCAATTTAACTGAAACAAATCAACAAAATGTGTTTAAATTTATTAACTCAACAATTTAACAACTTGACCATGTAATAATGACTATATGTTCCTAATTATGAATCATAAAGTTTCATATTTGTAGTTGTGAAGGGAATTTATAAATTTCAGGTCAACTTTAGTGGCTGGGAGTTTTATTAATCTTTTTGCTTTGCATACACCTTAAAAGTAGTCTCCCTTTACACACAATCGATTATGGAGTTCATAATCGATTATCTTATTGGTTTGCTCAACCAACTGATGATTGATTATAATCGATAATCGGAATAACACTAGGTACTGTTATTTAAATATCGCTGTTTCGGGCTATTTCAAAGGTATGTATTGTTTGCATCAATTAGCGGACTCATTAAACACCTGGCATTTTAAGTTTGTGGATTATTATAAAATGGCCAAGAATAAAATCATTATCAAAAAGCATTTTGTCATGATTCAGTTATGGTATTAAGTTTCAAATCATTAGTGCTAAGTGTAGGATACAAAAAAAGTTGTATAGAGGTATGTTGTAGTAGTTGTAGGGTTTAACACCATTTTTTCAGCACAAGATAGGCTATACATGATGGCCAGTATTAATGGTGGAGGAAGAACCCGGAGAGAATCCTGGAAAGAACCACTGACCCACAAGAAGCTACTGGCAAGCTTTCTCACATACCCACATTTGCCGAATCCAAGACTTGAACCCACGCAGACAGAGGTGAGATGGCAGTAATCCGTAATGGAGAGTGCTTTACACCACTCGGCCACTCGGGGCACCTGTTTAGAGGTATATTTAAAATACTGTGTTATATTGTTTAAACATGTGTTGTAGTGTAATTGTGTTTCAACATTCTCTACATATAATATTCTTTATTGGATAACATAGAGTGATATTTGTCAGAATGCCTTATGCCTGTGCTTTTAAGCTTGTTAAACTCCATCAGTACATGTTCGCTGTTTGCAAAAAGAATTGTGCCAATGATTCAGTACATTGCAGTTATTGCAAAGTTTGGTACATGCATTTGTGTGAAGGCATCACAGTTTGTGAAAAAATGTACTTTCTGGGAATTATGAATTTATGTTCAGAGTTTGCATTAAGAACAATGATGATGAAGAAAATTAGCTCCATGAACGCTCTCTTCTGGCTAGTTTGAAGTATATCTGCTTTATATAGATGTACATGAAAACGGAAGCATGATGTGCAATGAATCGCACATAAATAAGAATTCAATATTTCACGATGATGAAAATGTTGTCAATGTTTCTCCCACCATGGCCAGTAGCAGCATCGGTGATTTAAGTGATGATACTTGTGCTGATTGTGACGACACATCATATTCTAGAAAGACACATATACACGCAGGAGCATGGGATTATAGAAATGGCCATTGTGTAAAAACAAAATTTATGATGAAAGGCCATGGATTGAAAAAAAAACTTGTGCATGTTATAGTTAAGGATGATGTAGTATACACAGACTCACGTAAAAGGTTCAGAAGCTTTGAAACAGATCGTTCCACAACCAGAGAAGACTAGTCATATTTAGCAGGTACTTCACAGCATTAAAACAACAATCATCTTATAGAAAGTGGGTTACACATGTTGACAGTTCATTCAACAGGGATGTTGCCATTGTTGAGTATGCTACATCGGAAGTGCCACACATAAATGCAAAAATATGCACGGAAACATACGAATGAACCAATCCACAAACTCTTCAAATGATTCGGAAAGAGGTTCAGCATTAAAAAAACCATGGAAGTATATGGAAAACTGATGGACCCCACAAAGAATGAATCATTAAATTATCCATGCGATATCCGACAGTGTCAGAATGCTAAGACTCACGTGAAGGCTGAAAAAAGAGGTGGCGTGGGTTTTTGAAGAACTTTTGAATGTTATACGTATGTTAAGCGGTAAGCTTTTGTATGTAGCTGAGATAACTCATTCTAGAGACAATCCGTTACCCTCAATAATATGCTACACTAATGAACAAATACTGGACTTAGTCGTTTTTATCATCGAAAGAAGTTGTTGTGGGCATCGATTGAACAATTTTACTGTGAAAGTGTTTTGTCACAAACACTGTATACAAATTGAACAAGGTACTGCGCAAGGGAACTGGCGATGCGCCAATACTTCTGTGGCCACTTGTGCTTCATTGAGATGGCTGCCAACAGAATTGCTTCAGATTTTTTTTCGCATTTGAGAGGGGTGCTTGGCATAGAAATTAGAAACATTGAAATGATCCTAGATTCCTGAGAACTGAAAATGAACAGGCACTGATAAATACCATAGACATCGCATGATGCTCAAGAGAACTGTTTAGAGCACCGAAAAGATAATGTACTTTGACAAATGATTGACAAGATTCCAAGAGTACCATTGATCAAAAGGAAATCATTGAACAGCATTGCATCGGCAAACGTCTCTGCAAACTAAAAACAATCTTGAAGAGCAACATCATAGTGACTTCCTGCAGTATTACATTCAGCATTCTGAGAACAAATTGGCGAACTACATTATTTCCAGTGACGAAGATCAGCTTTGGACAAACAACAACACTGAAAACAAGAACCACAGATTAAAAGTGAAATGTAACTGGGAGCCCAGAAAAACCAATGAACTGGTTGAAAAGATATCTGAATTAGTTAAAGTGCACGATTTTCAAAATTTAAGATTACCAAACTTAAATGGACATCGAAGACAGAAGAAGAGAAACAACATCTCTTCAGCAAATTCCTAAGTGCAAGCATTACAAGTGTTTCAGGACAGAGATCTTAAGATGGGAAATATACTGTCCATACGGACCCAAAGGTAGCCAAGAAGCCAAATCAAAGGACACAATGCAGGTTTACAAAGTCACAAAACAAGTGAAAAGTGATATAATGTGAGATGTGGCATTCATAAATTTCAAAAACTGCATGTTCAGACAAAAGTTAGATCATGAATATATGATTATGAATGTTAATGAAATATTTCGTTGTCAAGTAATACGAGATTGCTGACTCGGGTATATAGGTGAAGGTTGATTAAATGATTACTGTTTGAACAATACTGCATGAACAGATTTATGTAACTAACTGCTCGAGACAATGCAAAATAGCCACGAACTGCTACAGGTGCGGAATATCACTAATTACCACCGTTTGATTTTGCCGACAGCAGCAGAGTAATTTGTTACTGTTTGCAACAAAACCGATTCTTAATAAAAAGTATTAGTATATCTTACTTTGTCACGATGAATGTCTTTGTCATAAAATATTTAAAGTTTATTACATCACGTTGGCATACTATATTCAATTAAATACTTATATTAAACTTAGTATTTTATTTTACTTTCGTAATATTATTACATGTTTCTCAATAAGATAATTATTATATAAAATTATTTAATCTGACTCTGACTTTGTCAGATTGAGATTGCTTTTGTCATACGCTATCTGTGTTATATGACTTTGTCATACTCTACACAACTAAATACATGTACGTATGTACAATTTTTTTAAATAAATTTAAATATCAGAACAAAGTTAATATATTATACTGTATAGAATATGTAGAAATAAAAGAAAATTAAACACTTTGTCTGACTTGATCTGCCTTTGACTGACTTTGTCTGACTTGATCTGCCGTTGACTGACTTGGTGGTGTTTAGTAGGATCGATATCGACCAGCCAACACTCAAACCACTGGTAAATGTTAGAAATATAATTCTTTCTTAATTCATTGTAACAAGGCATACACTTAAAATGTACAGTTACACAATACATGTAAATCAAGTACAGTAACAATACTTTCTTAATTCAAGATGTAGCATAATAAAAATAAGAAATAAAAAACAGAGAGAAGGATTAAATCCTGGATCTTTGTCATAACAGATAGAGACGATTTCACTCACCAGCTGTAACTGATATGTAGAAAGATGATATTTCTTTGCTAATGCTATGGTTAGTGAAAACAAAATTCTGAATTGTTAATGTAAAACTGATTGCAGGTACATATCAAGATATTTCTCTTGGGAAAACCACAAATTCATGGATTAGAACCTAAATTATCTACACCATAATTATTATCTAAACTGTCAGGCGGAATATTGAAAACACAGCAGCCATGCAAATAGTCTTTGTAAAATTTAATAACATGACCAGCATACTTGCAGAATACACTATGGAACAATTTCCTTTTTTAATGATGTTTTGTAGTCTTGTAAATTAGCTGCCAAACCTCCATTGGTACTGATAACGATGAGTTATGTTTAGTTGAGTTTACCTCATAAGGAATATTATGGACTCAACCCTAGTACATTGTGTGTGTGATCTGGATTTTTAACAACTTTTAAAGGTAGCCCCGAGTGGTCTAAAGTGCTCACCATTACAGATCACCTCTGTCTACGTGGGTTCGAGTCTCAGGCTCGGTTAATGTGGGTATGTGAGAAAGCTGCCGGTAGCTTCTCGTGGGTCGGTGGTTCTTTCCGGGGTTTTCCTGGGTTCTTCCTCCACCAATAATATTGGCTGCCATGTATAGCCTATCTTATGCCGAAAAATGGCGTTAAATCCTACAACAACTTTTAAGTCATATTGCTACAATGTCTTCATTGTGGCAGTTTACAGGGATCTAGCATTGGGGCATCATTCTGCAAACATGGTCCATGGTATCCCACCTTGTCCCATTATCCTGAAATCAGGCCGACCAGTCCTAACACTAACCTGTTAATGCTGAGCACCTAGTGAGGCAGTTGTTTGTACCATATTTTTAAGACATTTCTCTATGTAACTTGCCTTGTTTTCATCCAGAATGTGCCATATTTGCATATTATAGTCAGCTGTGATCGAAGGGTTGTATCAAGACACGGGTGTATTACTAAACATGTCAATGTCATCAGACTTGTGCCTTTATCAGAGTATAACAGTTAAGTCATTAAAGATGATGTGATGAAATTTTGCCCAAGTATGCATCCTGACAGTAATGCATCATAGCCCAGCCTCTGCTCAAAGGAGTACATGTTATCGCAGTTGGTTTAATAAGATTATTGGCCATATCATGCCAACCAAATGGAGCTACATGTCTTTCACCAAGGACAAACCGAGGCAGCTGACCAAGAATAACCTGTGGGTATAATTGACATGGCACTTGGAATCCTTTGTGCCTGTATATACATATGGGTATGGGGGGGGGGTAGATATTACCCCTAAACAGTTGTTTTGTTTACATCAGTAAAACTTAATAGTTGACCACTACATGTTTTCCCCAATAGTTATGTGAGTACCCCTGGTTGGATTGCTGGTCTGATGCTTTATCAGTTTAGCAACCATGGCTCCTTGTAGGTCACATCAATGGAAAACATAAATATTAAGTTAAAGCTCTTTGTCCAGAAATTTACTGTTGATCCAGATCAGATTTATAATTATTAAACATTGTTTGTAATACCATATATACTCACTTACAACTCTAGTCAAACTGCAAAAGACGAAGAACATGATCTGCCATAGCATAATGCACTTGCTGTTCAGGGTTAGTGTTGTTTGTTCTACAGGTTACTCCTAATCAACTGTGCAGACCCAAATCTACCAGCACATTATGCTATGGCCGATTTGAGTATGTGCAGTTTGCAGTTGGACTCCACTTATATGTGGGGCCCCGAGTGGCTGAGTGGTCTAAAGAGCTGTCTGTTATGGATCACTGCCGTCTCACCTCTGTCTGCGTGGGTTCGAGTCTAAGATAAGGTTGTAGCATAGAAATATATAAATTGGTGTCTTCAGCCTACATTTGAAAGCAACTTTTGAACCAATGATTATATTCTAAAAAAAAATCTCTTGCCTGTTTTATATCTGTCTACCGATTCACAGCAGTGACCCCTGCCAAACAGTTAAGGTCATAACAAGGGATAATATAGGTTAGTGGAATAATTCCTTATCCCGACTGTTTTGTAACCACTAATAATGGTTCTTATAACTTTTTAATTCTTGAAATTAAACGGTTTCTTTGAAATCTCTTTGATTTTGAAAGTGTTGTTTTTCATATTCCACCATTTCTTCTTTAAAATGCTTTGCTGTTGGCAGAACAGATCATCACAGGCAGTTAAAACTGAAGTATATTACCATTAAAATTCAAAAAATTTCATATATGCATAGCATCTGAAAGTAAAGAATAAATAAATGGAATAAAGTTTCATAGAGTGGCATTTCTTTGCTTTTGTGGGTTGCTCATTAATTGTAAACCTATTTATGCTCTGATCAACAAAGTAACATAAGGAGAAAGTTTAAAAATGTTTGTAAAGAAATTACCATTGAAATAACTCTGGGTCTGGATGAACCATGCATACACATATTTTAACTAAGATTCAGTCAGTTGCACACCTCATTTAATTAAGACCATTACCGTATATCCCTGTCTTGTATGTCATTGTCCTTAGTATTTAAAAAGGTCATGTGACAGGCACATCATGTGACATTTCCAATATTGTTTGCTGATGGTGAAAAATTTACTAAAACTGGTTCAATGTTTAGTGAAGTGTAATTTTGAATTTGTACAATATATATGTATATATGGTATGGTATGTAATGTAATGGTATGTAATGTAATGTTAAGGTATGTATGTGTGTGTGTGTGTATGTATGTATGTATGTGCCACATCTAGCTTATTGTCTTCGATGTATTTGTATCATAAATGGAGTTCAGCTTAATCCAATACATTGTTTAATAAACTAATACTTCACTGACAGCAGGTGGTTGGTAGAGGGAGCATGGAGATTCAGAAGTTCTCTTTTGTGGAAAAATAATATATTTAATATCATCTTTGTTCATTTTTTCAGGTCCAACAAGATATCGCATTATCAATCAAAAGCACTGGATGCTGGAAACAAGGCTTTAGGATGAAGACAAAGAAGTTAATGATATTACTTCTGACTGTAGTAACACTTATCTTTTTCTATGTCATTATATTCAAGACAGCCAATGAAACAAGTCTTTCAGTGGTATCTCAACTTCGATTTAAGGAGTTGATAAATAAATCATCTTTAGAATACGTAGATAATGACATTGTCCGTGTAGCCTTGAAAATAAACAAGCTTTACAAGCCAGTTTTGATTACAATGATAAATGATGTCTACTTACCTTTTACTTATAGCTGGCTTTGCAATACAAAAGATATGAATATTCACAGATCTGTAATAATAATAACAACTGATAAAACATCTAAAGAGAATTTAAATAAATTTTGGCCGGAAGTAAATGTAGTCGCTTTAGATTTGGAAGAAATGAAAGGTCATCAGGTTTATAGTAGGGCGGGATATATTAGACTGATGATTAGACGAACTGAAATTTTGCTGACTCTGCTAAACGCTGGAGTAGAAATGTTTCTTTTTGAGGTAGACTGTCTTTGGATGACAAATGTAATTCCAACATTACAAGCTTATTCTGGGTATGATCTTCTAGTCAATCCTGTTGCAGAAAGAAAGGATACTTATGCTGGTGGTTTCCTTTACATGTGGCCAACCAACAATACCATTAAACTCTGGAAAGAACTAACAAAAAGGATGCTTAATCTTGGTGACAGAATCAAGAAATTTCCAGGAAATAAGTATGTTGTGGAGTCTGAAAATGACCAGATGTATTTTTCTGCCCTTATTACAGAAAAGTAAGTTTTCTTTCATATTTTTACAATTTTGATTTTAGCATATGATTAGCCAAAATAAAAAATCTGACTTGCAATAATGGTGGCCAAGACGAAGCATTCTGGCTGCTTCTTGGCTTCAGACACAAAAATAGGTTTCAGCAGTCTTATGGGTAAAGAGGCCTGACAGGAATCTTATGGGTAGAGAGGCCTGACAGGAATCTTATGGGTAGAGAGGCCTGACAGGAATCTTGTGTGTAGGTAGGCCTGACAGCATTTTTATGGGTAGAGAGGCCTGACAGGAATCTTATGGGTAGAGAGGCCTGACAGGAATCTTATGGGTAGAGAGGCCTGACAGGAATCTTATGGGTAGAGAGGCCTGACACAACCTAGTTTTCTACATGCCTGGCATTGAATGTTTTGTTCTCTTAAAAAATTTGAATACAATGTATTTGGGTCATATGTGATATTGCTTTGAAGAAAAAAGATAATTCTATATACCTGCCTCCCACATTTAGATTGAATGCTATAATATCTAGGCTAAATTATTTTCTAGCCCTGGTATTTATATTCTTTTGTTTTCTTTCATGCATTATAGTTTTAGTGTTATATACAGACAACTAGATAGGACATTTAAGCATATAAAATATCTCACAGGGCAGTATGTATGAGGACAGCTTTATAAATTTAAGGTAATATATGCACATCATGTGAAAAATGGTGGTTATGATGACCTGTTGATGCCAAAATTCACATGGAATTTTGCATAGATGAGTTGCTTATAATTTCCGATTTTGTTATTGTTATTGGGTTTAATGTTATTTTTTAGCACAAGATATACATGGCGGCCAGCATTAATGGTGAAGGAAGAACCCAGGAAAATCCCCGAAAGAACCATCAACACACGAGAAGCTACCGGCAAGCTTTCTGACATACCCACATTGGCTGAACCCTCCATTTTTGTAAAATAAAAGGCAGGAATTAATTTTGATAGAAGATAATTTTTAAGAAAGGGAGCCGATTTATTGCATAATTTAAGTGTCATTGGTAATTTAAAACAAAAGGTCCAATGTTACCTTTGTACATAGTTCAGAGAAAGACCACTGTCCACTATTAACAACTTACCTGACTGACACAAAGAATGGAAAACAAAAGACAGACAAATGCATAAATCTTGTACTATCTCTACTGGTTGATTGACAAGTTTATCTTTGTATCACTGATTTTTATTTCTCAACAGTGGAATAGGCTTTGGTTATACAGTATGATTCCCTTGCCCCAAAAACAGTTGTGTAATGTAAACATAATGGCATAGAAAAAAAAACCTGCAGAAGAGATGATGCTGTGCTTTTAGGTAGGGCCTAACCGAGTAGACAATTTTTGCCGAGTACCGAATACGAGTATTTGGATGTACTATTTGCAGATCCGGAAAAGTTTTCAGATTTACCTGTTCCATTGTGTTATCACCCAGCAGACACACACAAACAAAATATTGAAGTTGAAATTCCTGGAATTAATGAGAAACAAAACCTTGTTCTTAATGATATTGCTGTTGTTCCTGTAAATGCTGTTAAGAGTGCATTCATATTTTACTGTTACCAACATCTTACCATTTTACTTTGAACTATTTGGTTTTCTATGTCGCTGGTCGATATTAAACCTTTTAGTATTTTTAAACATGTATAAGTAGAACCTATTGTATGGCGCTAAATAGCCTAAGTGTGCTGGTACACTGTTAAAAATCAAACAAACAAACAAGAGTGCATTAACAATGGACATGAGATTGATTTTATCACCGATATTGATGAAGCTCCATCTGTAAATGACCTGGATGGATGTATTATTAATCTTTTTGTATACAATGATGTGATGCTGGACAATCAAATCCAGCTCGGATATTTTTTGCGAGGTAGGCATAAAACTACTGTTATATATGTTACTCAGCGATATACACAAATAACTAAATTGATCAGAGATAACTGCAATATTTGAGTTGTGTTTAATGGAGTCAATACACACACTCTGCGAAACATCCAGCAGTCTTTGGTGTTATGGGGATATGGATGATTCAATTCAGAAACTTTTCAAAAGTGCAAGCTACTGCACACAGATAAATTTACATTATCCTTAGTGGCAATATCGTATAGGTCTCGATAAAATTTATTGTTGAGAGACACAGGTGCAGGGAGGGCAGTGACACATATTGAATGTCCGGGTAGGTAAACAATGACACAAAAAAAATGAAAACAGAAGCGTCAAAGATAAAATAAAAAAAATGAGCTAACCCAATTAGAGAAGTCTCAGTCAGTTAGAAGCTTTGGTTTGACATTATTGACCTTGTATTTTCCTTTTTCGTAGGAACCTTTATTTTTCAAAAGTGACTGCTGCAAAAAATTCATGATTCGCCCTCCCTGCTGCTTCAGAAGAAATAAGGATGCCCTGTAATATCAGATGGCATAGTATTGAATTATGCAGTATTAATAGTTTTTAAGGCACTTTAATTATGTTTGTACATGTACTGTATTTCCTAAAATTTGATTTTGGTGACATTATATTTTGTACATTATCTATGTTTGGTCCCCATGTGGCTGAGTGGTTCAACGCACTCACTGTTAAGGATCACGGCCATCTCACCTGTGGGATCGAGTCTTGGGCTTAGCCAATGTGGATACATGTGAAGCTTACCAGTAGCTTCTTGTGGGTCAGTGGTTTGTTCCAGGGTTTTCCTGGGTTCTTTCTCCACCATTTATACTGGCTCCTATGTATGGCCTATCTAGAACTAGGAAATGCTGATCAAATTTTTTTCAGTATCTTAAAGGAAGCATTTTTCTCTCATTAGTGATAATGATAAATCTGTTTGTATGTCCCTCTTTAGAGAAGCTTGAAGCTAAACGACATCCATATTTTTAAGACCATCTAATTTATGTGGTCATCGTTTGAGAAAGCCTGCTGTATAGACCTTTTTCTGTGAGATGCCATGACAACTCCATCAGGAAATGTTAGAGATGTTGGAAGTATTTATTTTGATCCTCTCTGCTTTCTCTCCACCCCCACCACAAAGTGAGGGATTTTTAAACATCATGTTAGCTGTACTATATCCTGATACAAATACTCCTTCCCCCCCCCCCCCTGCCTAGCCCGTCATCAAAGATGTCACAGCAGCATTATTATTCCATTTGGAATTTTTAACACACATTCTTTCATATTTTACATTATAACTATCAGTTGTTGTTGTGTTAGAGTTTAGTGCCATTTTTCAGCACAAAATAGGCTATACATGGTGGCTAGTATTAATGGTGGATGATGAACCAGAAAAAACCTGGGGAAAGAACCACCAACCCACGAGAAGCTACTGGCAAGCTTTCTCACATACCCACATTGTCGAATCCGAGACTCGAAACCATGCAGAGGTGAGATGGCAGTGTTCCATAATGGAGAGTGCTTTCGGCCACACAGGACCTTGTAGCTATCAGTAAGAATGCGGACATAGCAGAAACTTTTCCAATCAATGTGGGGACTGGCAGCAATGTCAACATTGTTAATGTGCTTTGTTCAAGTTTTTTTCAGTCAGAAACATTGATTATATCGACAGGAATGAGACACCTTGCCCAGTCATTGTAAAACTTAACATTTTGAGAAAAAAATTTGTTGCACCATTCTTGTAAATCTTACTTGAAATGTACAGAAATTGCTTTTTCTTCTTATTGGTCAGAATTTTTTGGTGTAAGAGATTGAATCAGGTAAATTTTTATGACAACTAGGCCAGGTTCCATTGAACTTGTTAGTTTTTACTAATGTTGCTTTATTATATAGTGACCCTGTGCATTGGAAATTCCTCATACAATTGTATACAAAGTAACATGTTCAGTAGCTTTAGGATACATGTATATGAAAACCCTGTCCATTGAAAATACCTCTCACAAATGTGTACAAGATTAATGGCATACAGTGATGCTATACATGGTAAAATAACTCGAACAGATGTGTACCAGACCATCAGCTTGATTATATATGAAGACCTTGTCCATTGGAAATACCTCGAACAGCTGTGTACCAGACTGTTAGCTTTATATACAAGTACCCTGTTTATTAAAAATGCCTAGAACAATTGTGTACCAGACTGTTAGCTTGATTATATATGAAGACCTTGCCCATTGGAAATACCTTGAACAGCTGTGTACCAGACTGTTAGTTTTATATACAAGTACCCTGTTTATTAAAAATGCCCAGAACAATTGTGTACCAGACTGTTAGCTTGATTATATATGAAGACCTTGTCCATTGGAAATACCTCGAACAGCTGTGTACCAGACTGTTAGCTTTATATACAAGTACCCTGTTTATTAAAAATGCCTAGAACAATTGTGTACCAGACTGTTAGCTTTATATACAAGTACCCTGTTTATTAAAAATGCCTAGAACAATTGTGTACCAGACTGTTAGCTTTATTATATATGAAGACCATGCCCTTTAGAAATACTTTGAACAATTGAGTTCATGACTAATAAGTTTTCAACATCATTGGAGACGCTAGCCTATTTTGCAGTGTGTGTGATTCATGATGTACACATCATGTATTGTCTTTTATTAATTGATCATAGATCCTTTTCTCAGTTGTAAATTAATTTGTATTATAAGTATGCATGATTCCCAGATTTTGCTAGTTAGCTACAAACTTTTTCCCTTGCCCAAAATACATGTACTAGGTAAAATTTTGTTTCCAGATTTCAATGCATTTTGGTCCCTTCTTAAATATTTTCACAAAATATGGCTGATGAATAGCATTACTGGTTACGTTTAATTATTATTTTACATTAATTACTTTCAGGTATGCTGGTATCAAGTTTAAGGTGCTCCCATTGACAGACTATGCAGATGGTAAGTGGTATTCTCTACCAGAAAAGGAAAGAATGGCCTCAAAACCATTGGTTATTAATAACAACTGGGTCGAAGGAAATGCAAAAAAGATTGCTCGAGCCAAGAAGTGGGGTCACTGGTTTATCAAGGAAGACAACTCATGTGATATGAATCAAGTGAAAAAAGTATTAATAGAATTTAGTCCAAAGATTTTAATGTAGATCTGTGATGTTAATGTATCATCAGCGAGTCAAAAGATTTTAACGTAGATATATGATGTTATGCATCATCAGCGAGTCCAAAGATTTTAACGTAGATATATGATGTTATGCATCATCAGCGAGTCAAAAGATTTTAACGTAGATATATGATGTTATGCATCATCAGCGAATCAAAAGATTTTAACGTAGATCTGTGATGTTAATGTATCATAAGCTAGTCAAAAGATTTTAACGCAGATATATGATGTTATGCATCATCGAGTCAAAAGATTTTAATGTAGATCTGTGATGTTAATGTATTATCAGCGAGTCAAAAGATTTTAACGTAAATCTATGATTTTATGCATCATCAGCGAGTCAAAAGATTTTAATGTAGATCTGTGATGTTAATGTATTATCATCTCATTTAGGGTGTGGTAATATTTACAGTCATCATGATCATTTTGTCTTATGCATATATTATAAGAAAATCAAGAAAAAGTAAAATACTGAACAAAAATGAATAATAATATACAGTAGAACCTGTCTTGAAAGACCATCTCTTGCCAGCAAATTATAGTCTCACAAGATTGGTGGTCACTCATAAAAGGTAACAATGCTGTAATGCATTGACAGGGTGGTCACCCAAGACAGGAGGTCTCACATTTCAGTGATCTTTCAAGAAAATGTTTACTGTATAATGAACAAGAAAAGTTATACTGTATAATGAATAGCAACATAAAAATATAACACTGCAATTTAAAGTATTGTAATACTGGGAGTTTAGAAGCTTGGCTGTGTAGAAACAGCCTCCAAGATGGTAATTTAATACCTGAAGGTCGTTGCTATGGTTTTTATGAAACATAGTCTTGATGTTAATGCATGACAAGTCATTATGCCTCTGCCTGTTAAATTTAGAACAAGTTAAAATCATACTCAATGAACTTGTGCTGCATTTACCAGATCATGAAGTTGATGATAATTTTGCGGAAAGTTTTACTAAGAGGACATGTGTGATTTATGAAATCCAATGTTTTAAATCTTTTGAAATGCATCTTAAAAACACTCTGCTATGAACACTTTCTGAAAGAATTTGTCAAAGTTTGTTAAATGAAATAGAAAATGCCATTTCTACCATGTATTGAAACATGACTATGTACAATAATTACAGTATTATAAGTTTTAAATTTTAATTTTTTAAAACCCTATCAACCTATAGGTATCTTAACCAATTCTTTTTTGATGGAAATGGAAAAACTATCAAGCGTTTTAGTAAATTTGACTAAATAACTGCTTTGGAGTTTTCATAAGTTTACAAAATGACATGCCAATTTATTTAGAATTTTCTATTGATCTTAAGTCTTGCTTTCATGGTACAGTTTTTGTTTGAAATTTTTGAGCAATATTTGTCATCATGTTAGCCTTTTATAAGAAATTTTTCAAGATCAGATTAGTGTATGACAAAAAGTAGAATACAGATGATTTCCATGAGGCACAACATTTCTTTATTGGAAGAAGAATAGATTGATCCCTAGCAAGATTACTCAATTTTGCGCTTTATATTTTGTTTTAAAAATTAGACACATTTATTGCTGACACATGTCTTCTTTAGATCTACATGAAAAAAGTGTCTTTTTATCAGAATATTGCATACTATGTGCCCTTTATGATAATTGGAACCCTTCGCTTCTATATTTTAACTGGAATGCTGTTACCTACATATGTATAGGCTTTTCTTTTTATTCTCTAGGATAAATGACTTTTTAAATTAGATGAGTGCAATGGAAAGATAACGCATTATTCCTTGCTTTGTAAAAAAAAAAATTGTAATTAGGACACGTTTTAAATCAATTTCTTGTTTATTAATATGATTAGCTTTGGATAAATAAATTTTAACAACATTGAGAAAGACTTGAAGCAAGTTGTTTTAATCAATTTTTTTAACAACTTTTCATACTTTTTTTTCAGTATGAATGAAATCTTTTTTTTTATTTTTGTAATAGTAAATGTCCGATTCTTTGAGGAGTTTCATAGTGGGATATAAATGACATCATGATGTACATACTATTTATTCCACATTAGATCATGAGAAGAATGTTTATATTTGTGTTTTGATAATACGTAATGCACTAGGGGTGCAACAGTATGCATCAAACCATATTGCGATATGCAAAACATGTATTGCATGATGTATTGCAATACAATAGTACCTAATGAAAACAATAAAATAATCACTAAATAATATTTACTGCTTGAAAAATACAACATTTCTAAGTGATATTACTTTGTAAGCTTAAAATGGTAGTCAGGTGAACATATAAATTTAACATAAAAATGAAACCGGTCTAGAGACACCTGAAAGCAGTCAAATTATCAGCAAATACAAATCTTGCGGTCATTTTTTGTGTAACTGTGTTTTAAAATGTATATTCCAGGCATTGGATACAAAATTATTTTAGAGGAACTGATATATTTACAAACACAGACTATTTGAGTACATGTACTGATCATTTAGTGTCATTATCAAAAGAACATAAATATGTGAGGCAAAGTGAAGTTTGTTATTTTTATTTAACTGGAAGAAAATTTCCTGCTTTTGAATTGCCACCCCCAAATAAACATTGAATAATGGTTCTGTGCATTTCATTTGACATTCTCTTGCAGTCTAGTGCTAAGCGTGCATCTTACCCAAAAAAAATTCGTTTTTAAATTAAATTGAAAAAATTGAGTAGTATACAGAAAATTATTGAATGAAAGCAAGACTGAAAAAATTCCGGGTATAGAAAACATTATTGTGGTATGTATTGTAAGAACTGTAAAACCAAAATATACCAGTATCTTGTTGCACCCTTAACATACACAGACACTAATACAGATTATTATAGCAAATGATCTTTCAAAATTGCACTAATCTTTGGCAGATTGTTTTTGAAGGAAATATTATGTTGTTTTGTTATGCTAAAACCAAAGTCACACAATCTAAAAGTGAGATACAGTAAGACTTATGAGACCACTGCTGAATGACCACCTTTCTTGAGAGACCAGGTTCTCTTCGTGCAGATTTATTGGTTAAATACTGTTATAGCCTGTCTTAAGAGACCACCTGTCTTGTAAGACCATTACTTTTTGGCAGAAGAGGTGGTCTTTCAAGACAGGTTCTACTGTATCAAGAAAAGCAGGAAACTACACTTTGAACTGAAAACTATTTACAATATGGGATTCGGTTATTTTAATGTGGCAAGAAGAAATTTTGTTACAACAATTATCATGTAGGGCTTGACCATACAACTTGTTTATAAGTCCAACTGCAAACAACATAGACCCTGATCTGGTATTGCTAAATGTGCCAACAGATTAAGATGTATATAGCTCGTTTCTACTGATTACTTCTAACAAACTACATATGATCCACATTGGCTCTGGTATTGTGCAGTTTGCAGTTGTACTTAATTTATAAAAGAGTATATGTGGTCATCCATGTAAAATATGAACTGTGTAAAACTAATTTGTAACTAACCTAAATATTTTTGACTTTTCGGAAGGAAGTTACAAAATAGAAAAATGCAGATATTGCACATTATAGGTTTGAATTCTGATGATAATGATCATTATTATCGTTGAATGCCTAATTTTCAATTTAATAATTGAATAGCTTATTGTTTAATCAGTTGCCTATAATTACTGCTGTTTATGTAGTTCTTGTGGGTATATTTTATTGTTGTTAACATTATTATTTTTATTGGAGATACAATGACATTCAAGGGACATAATCCATGGGTTGTACCATTTGTAGCAGATGCCAACTGCATTTCCATTTAACTATCAGAGTTCAAGCTAATAAGGTGTGATATGTGCATTTTTCAACAATACTTTCATTAGTATTTTTTACTTGAATTGTTCGTTCCTGTATATAAGTTAGATAATTCTGCTTGAATGACCACCTTTATTTACCAGCAGCATGCATTGCCACCAACCAGCTCATCTGATGCCAGCTAACTTAGGAGTGGACTGGGGCATACAATAAGATCAATCATATAATCTTGTGATATTAAAATAAAAAAAATAGAAATCATGTAACTAGTAAAGGTGAAATTTATTTCTGATGACCACTCCTGAATATCGGGAGATACGTAGATAAATGAACTTGTGTGTGGTCTGCATTTAATAGACACCTGTAACTTCAATTAAAACCTCTGCATCTACATTGTCTGAACAGTTTGAAATATTTGGACACATCGAAGCCGCCAGAGGCTAAACACCAGAAACAGTCTTGGAAAATGGAACCATTCAAAAGAATATGATGCTGTCAAATAAAAGCAATATTTAAAAAGTTGTTGGGATTTTTAGAATTTTCTTAAAAAAATATTGTATGTTAAAACCCCGACGATGTTGCTATTCAGCTGCAATCTGCTGATGTAGATGTGTTTTGAGTCAGCACCAGCAATCCACTGCTGACACTCCTGTTTTGGGGGCACCTATCTCATCATCTGTCATGGTTAGAGTTCTGAATGACGTGTCAATGAATGGGGATCCTGGTTCTTATTCTCACATTGATTTGGACTGACCACCAATGACAGCAACAGATTTTCATGTCAAGCCTCTAAATAATTTATGTATGAATCTGGATCAGTGGGACAGTAATCATTATTGACCTGGTCAGTAAAAAGTGGTCATGATAAGCAGAATTTAATAAATTTGACTGTTTGATGTAAAAATCTTATTGTGATTTTACTTTTATTTTTCATTTTTAATTATCCAAATTGTCATTGTCAGAGAGAGAGAGAGAGAGAGAGAGAGAGAGAGAGAGAGAGAGACCTAATCATAGGCTGTCATGCCCAGCATTGACATGAGTAGTATCATTTTAGTATTTTTATCACATTATTAACAGGACACCTATTTTACAAGTGACTTTTTGCAGTCATTATGGATGGCATTGAAAAAGGCAAATGTTTCACAATTTACCAATGAAAATCAAAACTTTTGTAATTATTTATTGAAAATGAAGAATTTAAAAATACTAGACATTCGGACTACAAGCAGTGATGATGCTACAGTTGGTGCTTGGTTCATGGGGTTTGATAACCTTCTTAGGTAAGCCCAAGTCAGCTGTATGGCTTTATATTAGGGCATAGTATATCCAATGATGTGTTAAGAGCCATAAATACGAAAGAATATGTTCATTGTTTTGACTGAACTATTTTTTACGGGTATTTTCTAGAATCTGTAAAGTTCAGTATAATGTGCAATTTTGAAAATATTTGTCCTCACAGTCCATGGAGGTTCTCATGATGCTGTTTGCAATCGGAAACTCCTTTCACACTTTCTTGAGGACCTGTTCTTGGACATATGATTGCAGTATTCATGCTAATTTCAAAAGCATGTGCTGTGAAATCAACGATGTGCATGAAAATTGGCACATCATGTTTTGTATTCTAAGCATTTGTCTTCATTAAATATTTCTGATATATATAAAAATAACCCCCTAGTTTTGAAAAATGGAGGAGGTGGGATGGGATTTCCACAACCAACACTGCATGTACCATATCTAGAGATGACCCAAAAAATTGTTAGATTCGGACTCTGATCATTCAGTGGGGTTATTTCTTGCGCTTGTCAGTTGGTACAATCGTCTTTATATCCATTTTCAGGTCACCAAGTTTGATGCTTAATTCACTTTATTTTGTTTTCGCATTTGAAATCTTTGGCAATTTAATTATGAAACATTCAAGACCCGTGCATATTTTGAGTTCAGAAGTGTAGTAGACAAATTCAGCTGCATTTGTTTGTATAAACAAGTTGTATTTTCTAAATATGCACATTCACATATTTCTAGTCAGAAATTCCATTAATGTTTACTTTCTAATGGTGTTAAAACATCAAGCCGATAGCTAAAGTAAGGTATGAAAAGAGCCAAGTTTTGCATGGGCTTCATTTCTTTTTGTTGCATAACATGTAACCATAGTTACATGTGCTTGTGGTGTGTTAGCGAATGTTAGTAATATTAGCAGTGTATGAACATGCGTGAAATATAAAACAAATTGTTTTCTTAAATTATATTTTCCATTGTCAAGCTGTATGTGATAAGAGTAACTGTCTTTTTATAGACTGTATCTTCACAAGGGAGGTCACTGTCTGATAAGATGGCTCATTCTGTTGAATCAAAAGTTGTATACTGCAAACCAATTTGTCTATTATATGAAAGGCCATCCGATTTTTTAAATAGTATTGAAACATCCGTGATAAATATATTGATTTTTTCTGACTTTCTTGTCCGAGAGCCACCTTTAGCTAAAACAATTAAGTATCACATTTAAACAAAACTGTTTTGTTTTGTGAAATATATGTTAATGGTTCTCTCTACTTGTAAATGTAACAACTCTACACACTGTTGTAGCAATTATTAATTACCTTCTTGTTGCTGTGGTGTTGTCCTGTCATTATTTTATGTTTTATGTGTAAAAAGTTTCTTTTTACAAGGGTAACATTTTAATATATGTATAATATATAGCTGTAGTTTAGAAATTATTTGAAACATGCTGTGAAATCATCCTAAACATTCAACAGTAAACAATTATAACTTTTACATCCTGTTGTAAATATTTTTATTAAAGGAAAATTGAAAAATTCCAGTTCTATTAAATGGAAAATATTTTTAACAAATTCATTTAGTTCATATTAGAGCTCTCTTATAATGTATTGTTTCTCACTTTTTTTGTTGTAATCAGTAAGTTTTGTCTGATGTATAGGATGTCATATATATATATATATATATATATATATATATATATATATATATATATATATATATATATATATATATATATATATATATATATATATACACATATGCTGTTCAACAATAAAATAAATAATAGTTAATACCTTGATATTCCTTATTCGAGTTTGGATATGAGGCACATTGTCATTTGTATGATAGTGAGTCTAAACATTTTGGAATAATTTGTAGAAAAGCAACATAGACCCTAATTATTTAAATTATATAATAGAAAATATCAGGTTATATGTTGTTAGCAGTTGGACTCTTTAAGTCATTATTTCAAACAAACTGCATAGACACAGATCTGCCAGTGTGAGTGTATATATATATATATATATATATATATATATATATATATATATATATATATATATATATATATATATATATATATATATATTAGAATAAGTTTCCATTCACCAAAAAATATATTTTTCCAGGCACAATCAAAAATTAGAGTTTAGAGATTGTTTTAATATTTTAAAGAGACAAAAAAAATAGAGTATTATAATGCCCATGTAGTTCTACAAAAATGGAATAATTTTATTTGCTTTCAATTTGATATTCATGCCATCTTAGCTTTTGTCATCGGGATTATTGTATCATCTCGTCCTTGGACATGTACATTAGTGTAATACATGTATGAATACATTAACATGTTTGAATACATTAACATGTTTGAATATCTGTTTGCACTGAAATTTCCATTCTTGATCTTGCTGGCATTTTACATTCGATTTGATTTGATTCCTTATCTTCCAGTATGTTTTATAATATTCCTGTTTTTAAAAAAAATTAGTTATCTTTTCAAATTTTTATAATATATTGATGAAATGACAAATTGTCTTTTCACATATGCCAGTAAATAGATTAATTTGTAAATAATTCAAGATCAAAGTAAAATACATGTATGCTGCCATTATGTTAACTTACACTAGTCTCCAACGAAAACTACTTGAGACCTATCATTGTTTGATTGCTAAATCTTTTATTTGAAAGATTTAATTGCCTATAGCGACTCTGTTGCTGTCATCAGGTTAGAGATGTGGGTGAAAATGTATTCAGTAATTTTAGATTTTTTTTTTGTTGGAGTGGGTGGGGTGAAAATGCAAATCCAGTAGGTACTCAGGTTTCAACAGTTTGGAGACATAGTAAAGAATGTTGTGCCAAACCTGAGATCTGGCACTTGGGAAATCTGAGATCTGGCACTCAAGTTGCAAGTCAAAGTCATATACAGTATTTGAAATTAAAATTGTTAGAAAATTTAGTACATACAAATTGCTTTATAAACATGTATGGAATGAATTGATTCAACAGACTAATACATTGTTTGCAATATATGGGATATCTATTTACTCAAAAATAAATATACTTTACATTCTTCAAGATTCTTTCTATTTACTAGTACAGTAATATTCAAGAACCAAAAATTAGTTCAGTCCACGTTCATAAACAAAATTTATACATAGCCTTTGTAACAAGCATTTTGGTTTCTTAGAAAATTCATCACCTGATCAGAAAAACCAGATATTATTAGGACATAACATCAGAAAAATACAACTTGTGTGTTCATATGCTTTGCAAATATTCAAAAACAAAGTTAAAAATGTATTTGTTTTTAATTTCTTTGAGAACTGGTTGTAATTATGAAACTTGAACTTGATATTTTACAGGATTGATGAAGTAATAAAGCTTGAAAATCAATAACATACTTTACATTAATGTCCCTTGTTCTTTTGCTATTCATACAGTCTGTAATATATTGTCATGTTCTAAGACTGGATCAATCCTCAAAAATAAGATTTTTTTCTTCACAGTTTCCACTCTAATTTATGATTTTTAAATTGTTGGACTTGTTTAAATAACATTTTGTTTCATTTTGCATTTAAGCAGGTTTTTTTATTAACATTTTTCTTTGGCTGTCATCTTTGTGCTATAGTTGTTTTCAGCTGCATTGCAGCATTTCACTGATGTTGTGAATTGTTTATCTGAGATCCAAACTTTGAGAAGAAGCAGATATAATGTAATCATAAAAACACAGCTAATGGTTTAGTTTTCATTGTCATGATCTTTTGATTGAATAATGTAATTTTTAAATGTACTTACATTTTTTTTATTTTCTTTGAAATGAGGCCTATATGCCATGCATGTGTATATAGTTGATTCAAATGAGGCCTCCATGTCAATGATGTCATACGAGAGTAGAGCCCCATTCTGTAATTCCATACTATTGTTATAAGACAAACTGCACAACGTTTGTAGAAGTGGAGTTGAAATATAAGGACAGCATTTAAGCATGAGCAGGTATGGAATCCTTGCAATAACTCCAGTCAATGTCAATATGCAACTGTTGGATGTAATAAGTTGGTCAGTTTTATGCATTCTTCATTTTTTAAAATGCCATTGTCACATTTTATATCATTGAAAAGCAACTAAATATTTCTGTCAGCCTGCAAAACTTCTTCTGAAAGTTATTTCAAATGTAATGGCAATATGAAGGGTAAAACGTTATCATACATGTTTTTTTAAAAATAAAATCAACTTTGTTACTTACTGCCTCTTCTCACTCAAATACTTAAATTTTTCTAAGTCATGTACATGTTTAATCATTTGTTGAGTTTGATTTTAATTTGACTTTAGAATTAAATAAAAATTATGGAATTTTCTGGTTTTATTATTAGATTTTATGGCCGTTGACCAAAAGAGCTTATGGGATGTCCATTTGTCTATTAGCACAAGTTAGTTGCTGCCGCTTCCCCTAAACTACTTGGAGTATGACCGTGAAACTTTACATACACATTCTCACCATTGTCAAGTTAATTCTGTATGAAAATTGTGCTACTCCAACATCCAATATGGCCATTACAACAGCCAATATGGCCATTACAACATCCAATATGGCCATTACAACATCCAATATGGCCATTACAACAGCCAATATGGCCATTACAACATCCAATATGGCCATTACAACATCCAATATGGCCATTACAACAACCAATATGGCCATTACAACATGCAATATGGCCATTACAACAACCAATATGGCCATTACAGCATCCAATATGGCCATTACAACATCCAATATGGCCATTACAACAGCCATCTTTAAGATCTTAATACTACTTTTTGATGAATAGAAAACCATACTGATATGGTGTTTTCACCGAAAGACTTATTATAGTGTTAAGATGGTCTGATATGAAAATTGTGCTGATCTGATGTCGAATATAGCTTCCACGTTGGATGGATGGTCATTTCAACATGGATGGTCATATCTACATTAAGCTTTCACTGAAAGACGTCTTATGATGTCAAGATCGTACTAAATAAAAATTAAGCCAATCTGATTTTCAGTATTACCCACAACAATGGTCATCTTGAAAATTGTGTTATTGCTACTTCTCCTGAATAGAAATTTTGTACCGACATGTTTTTAAAAATAAATTATTTTAATAAATATTTTAACCTGTAGACAGTATTTAATGTCAGTTGGTTCTGAGTGAAAATTAACGTTTAATATGGCCATCATAGAGACCATCTTGAAAATCTTGTTACTGCTTCCCTTTGAGAATGGATGGTCATACCAGCATGAGGTGTTTGCTACAAGACTTATGATATCTAATTGGTCTTTTATTATCTGGTGCCACTCAGACACTCGTTATCCTGGAAACCATTTTATCATTACTTTGCAATAAATGTCAGCATAAGGTTTTCACTGAAAGACTACTTAATTGTGTCTGGCTGGTCATAAATGAATCTGGTGCCAATCTAGACCTCCTTAATGGCAAGTCATATCGATATAATGCTTTCACCAAAACAGTTCATATGATATGATGTCTGGTTGATCCTAAAAGGAAATCGTGTGTATATGATATCCCTCTCCAAAACAAATCTTGTGATTGTTATGCGTCGAAAATGGAATGCTATATCAACAGTTTTCACTAGAAAACTAGAATGTCTTCGCGGTCCTAAATTAAAATCGTGCTGATCTGATGTGCAATATGGTTACTATGGTGGCCAGCTCGACAATCTTCGTAATCGTTCCCAATTTAAATCGAAAGTCATTTTATCATGTTGTTTTCATCAGAAGAATTTTGTGTCCCGTTTGTCTGAATCGAAAATGATGCAGTTTGACCATCAATATTACAACCATGGTATCCGTCTTGAAAATATTGTTATCTCTGCACCTCCAAAATGAAGGGCCTGTATCAAAGTGGTGGTTTCACCAATAGACTTCTTGTGATGCATGATGGTCCTAAATCAAGATAGTGCCAGTCGTACATCCACTATGGCTGCCATGGCGGTTATCCTAAAAATCCTGTTGTCACTGCTTTCCTTGAATGGATCATCATATTGTATGTGTTTTGGCGAAACGTTTTCTAATGATGTCTACTTGATTCTAAATAAACATATTACTAATCTGATATTCAGTATTCCCATCACAGCATCCAATTTGCACAGGTAAAAGGAAGAAATGGTCTTGCCTTGAATCGCTGGAAATTCTTTAACTCACTAGACTGAGTTCAAGGACACATTACTTTATGAGACATTTTGAACAGTAAAATCATACATACACTTTTAAAGATATGGTCAAGATACAATTTTTTAAAATCAGTTTTAATACTTTTCAAAGTTTCGTAATGTTTGTAACCGTGTATTTCATTACTTATTCTCTGGTATGTAGTCATACTTCCCATGTTAAACTTACATATTATACATAGGATATAAGCTGCCGCCACCATTTTTGGCCGATGTGCGAAGCACCGCTATTACACGCTATTTGTTACTAACGGAATCAACTATGAAATCCAATAGATCTCGCTTGGATAATGCATTGAAATATCTGATCGATCTACCAAGGTGTAGATAGGGTTAACATATCGGAACCTTGGCTGATGGAGATGGTTAGTTCTGCACTCAGAAAGTTTACCACATTCATCATGGAGTACTTTTGTTCGTTCACATGACATGACATTTATGAAACATCACTTCACAGTCCGATGATAATTAAATATTTGATTTGCTTGTGCTGCACAATTTCGCAATGTATCCTCCAAACCTCTATCAACTTGCTTCACATTATTGTCAGAATGTCATTTTCATGAACTTGCGACTTGTAAAATGTAATGGCTATCAAAAATTATCGCAGTGAAGTGTCATCGCCAGTTTACTAAAGTACATGGTGTCTTTCGATATTTACACCCTGACTAAGTAGTCACGCGCATCCATAAGTGTGCACTTTTCTCGTCTGCTCTCTCATTCGCATACGAAAAGGCTAACATGCTATAGTGCATAAAAAAAAATGTAAAGATACATAAAATTTAATGTGTACGAATTCTGATTTTGTTCAACCACGTTTTCTTTTTATTTTCTTATAACAAATTCATTTTGCCATGGTGTTTTATGGGCGTAATGCCATTTTCAGCACATGATAGTCTATACACGGCGGCCAATATATTTTGTGGAGGAAGAACCTGGGTAAATCCAGGAAAGAACGACCAACCCACAGGAAACTTCTGGCAAGCTTTCTCACTTACTCGTGTCAGCCGAGCCGAGATTCATACCCATGCGAAGAAAGGGGAGATATCATTGATCTGCAAAGACAAGCACTTTAGATCACCCAGTTCCAGTGGCAGTGTTATGATATACACTGATAATAAAAAAAAAAAGCAATTTTTCATCACTGTGATGGAAGTTATTGTAATCTGTTGAAAATTTTGAATTTTATATTTTTTTCACAGAAAGCACAGAGAAACATTTTTCAAATGAATGTGAAAGAAAATTAACTAATGAAAAGTGATTGTTCTGCGACATATTTAGTACACCATGGTGAACAAGAGAATGTACTATACAGTTTAGTATAATAAATATATCAGTGCACATGTATCACTAATAAATGAACTCGCCTCACGTCATTGATGTTATCATAAGGCAGTATCGAATAAAACACTATTCATGTAGCATCTGGTTGCATATTGTACAATTTAGGATGGTTGTTGTTATAGGGTTTAACGCCATTTTTCAGAACAAGATAGGCTATACATGGCGACCATTATTAATTGTGGAGGAAGAACCCGGGAAAACCCACGGAAAGAATCACCGACCCACGAGAAGCTACTGGCAAGCTTTCTCACATCACCACATTGGCCGAATTGGAGACTCGAACCCACGCAGACAGAGATGAGATGGCAGTGATCCGTAACGGAGAGCGCTTTAGACCACTCTGCCACTCGGGCCCCAATTTAGGATGGTGATGACACGAATGATGAAATGTGGTTTATAAGCGACTTTACTCCACAACTTTTTTTATTTGTATGGATGATTTTGAATTTTAATTAGAGTCACTTGTATTCTTTAAAAAGACACTTTCCAATATTTAACAATATTTATTGTCCATTTGGGTTTGAAAAATTGCGGAGAGCAATGTAAGGGGACATAATAAAAAATTTATTCACAGTTGGAAATGATATGAGTAAGAGCGATTGCATCCCTTGATACAGCCCCACACCATTTGAACATTGAATCATTTCAATACATATTTACAAAATGTAATTGCTTAAACATTTTCTGTCAAAATGTTATATGAATTTCTCTATCAATTATTTGTTTTGAGACAGAAAAAGAGGACATTTAAAATTCAGATATCATGTGCGTGTCATTTGGATTTTTAACGTAGTTTTTAAAAAAAATTCAGTCATATCGCTACGATATCTGCAGTGTGGCAGTTTATAGTGACGTCTAGCACTGGGGCATCATGCTGCAGACATTTGGCATCATATCTCATCCAGTCAGATTATCCTGACACCAGTCCTAACATTAATCTCTTAATGCGGAGCGCTTAGCGAGGCAGCAGTTAGTACTATTTTAGAAGTATTTGGTATGCACGGCCGTGGTTTGAACCCGCGACCTCACGCATTCGAGGCGGACGCCCTAACGCTCTAACCACTAGGCCACCAACCGGACTTGTCCAGGTATAATGATTTTAGAAGGATATTTGTATTGGAGTCACGATATTCAACATCTTTAAATTTTTGTTCCTCATTTATGTACATTACCATATTACTCTCTCAGATCCACGAGTATTTTGAGTACTTTGATATTTGAACATATGATAAATGTAGAAGGAGGGGAGTAGAATGCACCTATGGAACAGCAGTTTTTATTGGTGCTTTTGTTGTTACTGTTTTATGTTTTTTTTATACGGTTTAGTTCATCTGGTCAATTATGGTCACGTGAACCTGCAGTCTGATATATCAATTTGTCATACATTACCCGTTTACGATTGCTACAATAGCTTCTAAAAACTTGGTAGAACCATTTTTCGCTTCTAATTTTCAATGGAGCATTTTGCATCAGTGATGCTAATGCTCATTCATTATGTCCATTATTTTTAAAAATAACACAAATAGCACCCCCCCCCAAAAAAAAAAGTAAGTAACAGTTTTATAAACTTGACATGAAAAATCTTGCCATGAAGGTCTTTCCGATTTGTTCAAATGGTATTGAACCACCATCAGCTATTGTTGTTATTATTAAAACTAGAAAAATATGTAAAGAACTCCTCAAAACCCTCAACAGAATTTGACCAAATTTGACAGAAAGGACTCAAACATATATATCTTTCGCATGTGTACAAATAACGTCAGTCTTCTATCAAACTAAGAAAAAAAAATCATATAAAACATTTAAAGCTGACTTCTTCTCAAACTATTATACATAATTTGACAGAAAACATAATGGTTCGGCTTTGCAATCAGGATCAAATATGGATGCTTTACAAATAGAAAAAAAATCTTTTAAATATTTCCCATAATCACTCGACATACGGTGACCGAACGGAACATTTTTATGACTAAAGGTATTTTTAGTTTGCGCAAATGATGTTACACAATATAGGGTTCAAAATACCATTAAACCACTTATTCTCAGAGACACCAATCAACAGAACTCAACACAAATTTGACAAAATGTGTTGGCATGAAGTCTTTGCTTGTGAGATGATGCCAGTCTGCTGAAGAACATGGCTGCTACTAAATGTGGAAAGAAACTCGAGTAACTCCTAAATGGTATGCAAACATAATTAGACCTAAGTTTGTTTGAAAGGATCCGACACTGAAGGTGATTCACATAATATAAATGATACCAAATCCACCATTAAATAGAGATGTTGTTACTAAAAATGGACATTCATTCACACAACCTCACAAATATAGTTTTGGAAAAGAACATTTAAGAAACTTTCACCAGCTTAGAAAGTGTCATGGCATTGAGGAGTTTTAATATTTTACAAATAATATTAATGTGGCATCAAATATGGTTGAAGGTATAAACACTAGAGAAGCCTTGAGGCAGTTGTTATCATATTTTAAAAAAAGGGTACAGCCAGGAGCGCTGTAATTATTTTACAGAAATCATCACACTGACCCATATTCTATTTTCAAGATCTTCTCATGCTAGAATCATCGAACTAGAAGATAATAGGCATCTTTTTTAGTACCACAAACTTACAAGAAAAGAAAGATCACTGCTACCTACATTTCTATCTTACTCGCTTAGGTTAAGGATTTGCAATTAGCTCCTGACATGGTTTTATCGTTTGTATTTGTTATATATACTGTATACATACTATTAAACCTGGAATTATGACACTTGGTGAATGGACGCATTTATGTGTGTGCTACACTAACATTACAGAAGTAGGTCACTGCGACCCATATTTCGTGCTTCACTGACTTTGTTTTGTGTTTAATGTTAACTTCCGAAGCTCTGGTGATGCAAACATATCAGCCGAGATGATGGTATGCATAGCTGTACTTGCAACACCCTTACAACAAACATAAAATCAATGTGATGTACATTTTAAAGTTGACATGACCAAATGTTTTTTGTTGTTGTTGTTGTTGCGTGTATCTTATGAAGAAATTTGTATAATTATCAAGTTTTGTAGGAGGGTGCATCTTTATGAGTTTATAGTTCACGATTCTCTGTCTTCGACTTAGTCTAAATTAATGCTCCTTCCAGAATCCTAATATTTGATGATTTTGTAAATCACATTTGGTACCACACATTTACAAAAAGTTAAATGTGATTTGATGATTGCGGGGATCACATATGGCACCACATCTTTACAAAAAGGTCACTGTGATTTGATGATTGCGTGAATCCCATTTGGTACCACATCATTATGAAAAGGTCACTGTGATTTGATGTTTGTGTTTATCACATTTGGTGGCACACCTTTACAAAAAGGTCACTAACATTCATGTCACAATGTAGTGGTTTACATTTACGTGTTGGGGTGGGGTGGGGGTGGGGTTACATTTACGTGTTGGGGGCCCCGAGTGGCCGAGTGGTCTAAAGCGCTCTCTATTACGGATCACTGCCATCTCACTTTTGTCTGCGTGGGTTCGAATCTCGGGCTCAGCCAATGTGGTTATGTGAGAAAGCTTGCCAATAGCTTCTCTTGGGCATGTGTTTTTTCCGGTGTTTTCATGGGTTATTCCTAATGTCTTTAGCGGAAATCGTGAAACTTGGTCAGGTCATGCATCTTGATAGGTATTAAAACTTCATTGCTAAATTAGGTCACTGTGTTCGATATGTCATGCATAATGGGACGGGGTAATCAGCGTACTTTTAATTGTATTTTCCATTTATTTTTCTCATCTTTTGCGCTTTTAATTGGAACTCAAATTTAAAAGTTTGTGCTTTGAATGAGCCAACATGAAAGTCTGCCGAATAATGTCTCTCCTGCTTCACATGTACAGTATAAAATCCCCAAAAACTTGGTATAACACATTCAGCAAAAAATGTAGGTCTGTATGAACACAATCACAATTTGCATGTATACATGCAATAGATACTGAGGAAGCGAACCTAGAAGCAAATACGGCGGTGTCTGAGGTACTAACTTACAATGAGAGAGAGAGAGAGAGAGAGAGAGAGAGAGAGAGAGAGAGAGAGAGAGAGAGAGAGAGAGAGAGAGAGATTATTTCCACTACTCAGTTACACAACAAGTGACTTGCTCTATCAAATTGATCTAATATAGGAGATTACAACTGGTTTACTCCTATTAGAATGCATTATTGCGAATTAAAACTATTTTATTCGATCGGCTATACAACAGTAAGTATTCACTTATAACCACATAAATTAATGATTTCCGCCTCAGACTACAGTTAGAGGTGTAGCGTTTCTATATAATTCGTAGTAGAGCTGTTTTGTTAGATGGGGAAATCCATATATATGTCTAAGCTTGACATTTATTCATGTTTCTTTTTTTCAGACATTTAATACACTTATAGTTGAACTTTTGATATTTTTCTTGCAGAAAAAGCTTCGTTAAAGTGTCGCCCTTAGTTTTAGCTGCATATATTAATAATTACGAACATTTACACAAATCTGTTTTGAGCATATTTTTTTAAAACTGTGGCCTGATGTAAACTCCATTTCTGACATTATAAGTTTGAAAATGAAGCAAGCAAGATAATTTTACTTTTGACGAAAAGTATTATTAGTTTTCTTTTAGAGCATGCATTTTGTTGTAACATTTCTGCTTTCTACGTTTACTCTGATTCCCACGCCCTTGCCACGCCCTTCCCATTATGCATCAGCAGGAAACCGGAGTGAGACATTATATCGTTCCCATCATGTAGTGTAACATTGCCGTTATTTACTTTGTGGAAAGTGGACACACAATTCTCCTGTTACAAACTATTTTTGTTTTCTATGATGGTCAGAAAGATTGTCCAATGTTTGGCAAACCGTTCATTTTGTGTTAAATACTGCTGAAAAGGACAGTCCAGTAAGGAAGTAAAACGGCCCAAACATTTCCTTATCAACGTAGAACCCAGCACAGAACATAAATCTCTGCTTTTCATAAAATTCTTTAAATACATCTACTTTGATGTCATATAGGAAAAATGATCTTTTTATTGGGTTTCCATATATGTCCTGTCACAGAAGGTTAGTATAGATTGGTTGGTATAATATTCTGACAGCACAGTACTGGCTACATAGCGCTGATTAAATATTTAAATTTAAATATAAAAAGACTAAAAGTTGAAATGTAACTAGAACAAAAGTGGATAATGCAAAATTATCTTTAAAAAATATTTTGCTGTCAAAATTACCTTAGTCTTAACTTTTATTCTAAATGATAAATAATGTTTACATCGGCTACTGAGACCTAGATTAGATTCATGATGATAGACTATGTAATCGTTGATTACACTTTTGTTTTCATTGCATATTCCAAATACATAAATATCATCCGTGATCTATTAGTTCCAGTACTTTCTACTAAGCAAAGTAGTTGTTAGTCCATGTTTCCAGATGATATTTTCAAGAGGCTAGCGAGACACACTGCTTTAAAGGGTACATGAAATCAATTAAAAAGTTCAATCAAATAAAAATAAAATAAAATAAAGTTAATTAAATTAGGAAAATAATTATGTTCAACGAACATAATGCATAATGCATATAAATTGCAATGCTATTTTATAAAATAAAGTTTTAACTCTGATGTTTTCAATGCAATTTGTAATTCTTGTCACTCGATCATGGACACCCGACATCAAATATAAAGACAATCATGAAATGTACAAGTTTAATAGGATATAGTTTGCAAATTTTCATTTGAAGTACGAATTAACCAGTTGATGTGGTAATGCTGTCATGCACTGAGGTGGCTACATTTGGGTCTTATTTGTATAATTTGTATTTAAATTGAAACAGACAATAACCATAAGTCGAAAATTAAATGTAACATATTTAATGAGCATTACATCGGATGAGTCTAGCTCCAAGCTCGACACAGGAAAAGAAAATACAAACAGAGATGGCTTTTAAATGATTAACCAATTACTTAAATTGTATATCAAGAAAACTTTGGAATGTATCCTTTACGCTGTTTTAAGTTTGGAGTATTTGAAAGCATCAATGGTAAAAGTAAATTAGCACGAAATATGCGAACTACCATATTTCGGACCGCGCGAGTTAGTGTTATTGTTTTACTTCTTTACGGATAGATAAAGCCCCCCCCCCCCCCCCACCCGTGACATAATAATTCCCAATACTAACCCCTAGACGATATTCAAACATGGAAACGCGCTCAAACGACAGCTTTTTATTTCCACCAAAATGCGGTTATATATAATACAGTCTCATTGTTTATTATAATTGATAATAATTGTAATGATCAAAACCTGACAAATAAAAAACTGTTTAGTTTAAGTTAGTCGAAGTCGACTTTTACATGAAAACTACATGCATAAAAATCGTTGGCATTTTTTGTCTTAATTGTGATTGTAGTGCGACTCTTTGGTTGCTTCTTATTACGTTTTACTTGAGACCATAGACCTTGTATTCATTTACTTGATTACGTCTGGAATTGTTAATAATTTGGCATGCAACGAAGGTTGTGAATGAGACAGTTTAAAGTCGTTGGTGTTGTAATTAAACTCTTTTGATAAACAGACTTCTTCCTGCTTTGGGGGGGGGGGTGTTTCTTACCATAGGAATATGTTGGGGGGGGGGAGTAACCCCAATACACAGGTGAACACACGTATACAGTATAACCATGTCACGTAAAGTCGAATTAATTTACTGAATTTCTTTTGGGAATTAATTGTGCTATATGTCCTACGTAATGAAATGCAACGCGTGCTCATGAATTTCTCCCATATAATTTAAAACCCGATGGTAGACGTCATCACGATCATCACTAATCACAAGCAAGTTCGCAGTTCACAGCACACAAACACAAATACACTTTACAACGCTTTAAGGTATATGACGTATCCTGCATGAGTGATTATTGTCAGAATCACAAAGTATCTTGTGTACACGTATCAAAACTGCATGGGTGATATGCTGACCACACAATACTGTAGGTCAGGGATTTATAAAATAACTGGCCTGACTCAAGGAACATGTTTATTTTCGATTCGGTGTAGCTCATATTTGTAAGAAACTAGCCTACGGGTAAGTCCACAAAAGTGAGAGAAGGATATAAGATACAAGGCATTTTATTGAATGTCGTTGTCTGGGTAAACTGCAGTGTCACGTTGCAAGGAAAATAACCAGATTATAACATGTATATGATAGACCCTGAGGCTAATACTAATAATGTACGAAGGTCAGCCAGTTATTTGACATGGTCTCATAAACTCGTGACTGGCGCTTTTTTGGCCAAGCCAGTTACATAACATGGCCATAACATGGTTCGCAGGAATATGATGAAATCCTGTGTTCTGTTCAAATGAACATCAATTGGGAGTAATAAATCTACCCTTGACAGACTGCGGGGGAGGAGGCAGTGTCTGCTAATTATGTGAATCAGGGTTAAATCAACATCCACACGAAGTTGAGCAAGGTGAGGCCACCATTAGAATCGCAAGCTTAAATCTATTATCTTTAGAACTAAACGTCAGTTTAAACCATCTTGCGGCAATTATAAGGAAAGATAAGATAAGCTACTCCGACGTCATTCGAAATTGGCGGGAAACTTGTTATTCTGCGAATTACAAAGGAGCATCAAAATAGGTATATGCCTATTTGCTTGATTGTTGTAATGTAATACGGCAACGTAAATGTACTTTAATTATGTTCAGTATGTATTCTTCATTGCTTGAATCGTTAGTTATTAGTAGAATTAGCATTTGTAGGGTTTTATTCATTGTGATGTTTGATCTACATGCATATTTTGAGATATGAGCAATGCTTATGTAAAGAATTAATATTGTAATTCGCTATTTGGTTAATTCGTAGTCACCTCGTGCATTTATTCATGTGATATGCTAGATTTGCAAATGTTGAATTGAAATTATTACTTTGTATAATGGTTACAGTGTGCAACATTAGTTAATAGGGTCTCGACTATTTGTGTAGACTTTGTAGGGGTATCATGTGTAAGGACATATCAACGCATGGATATGTGGATATCTGCGTAAACTATATAGAAGTGCAATGTACAGTAATGCGTCTGATTATGTGATATTGTTATGTATAATAAGATTGAGAATCTATATGTACCGTGTACACCATATCAGAGAGAATGGGTACTTTGATGTGCACGAATGCGTGACCAAAGAAGGTAATGGCTTATCTGATGATTTTGTTGTTTAGTGTGAGTTTAGATAACTAGAGGAATATGTTATGCTAATGTCGTTGTGTGAGGAACTGTAGGAGACAGAGGGAAATACCCTAGTGCAGTTTGTCTGAGTCTTCGGGAGACAAAGAAAAGGAAGTACGGAGGCAGAGTTTAGACGGACTCAAAGGAACTGGAGTACCAGTCCAGAGAAATATAATACTGATGAGTATGAACACGGGACAGGAGGAAAATCTTAAATTTGTATTTTATTTGAGAAACGATTATCTCTTATTGCATGATATGAACTTGTTGTTTATTTGGATTTCACATTTCTTGTATTCATTAATTTAACTGTCGGCATCGCTGACTTAAGGCTCATAGCTTGAACCTCTCTATTACTACTTCAATTTCTGACAAAAACGAGCCAGGGTGGGTCTTGTGTAATAATTTAAAATAATTTTGAGAGCACCCCACCTCAACCTAAATAACGGAAAACCTTTACATTGAGTAACTTTGTGCTAACTGCCAACAATGGGTCATGCTCAGTTTCAAATGTGTTATGCAAGTTTTATAGCTTGCGTTCTCGCCATAATATACATTTTAGCACCTTTATTTAGCGTTTATATGCATTACATTCTTCTTCTGCATACCTACCATACAGTTCTTTCATCTGTTGCATGTGTCGTTTCCATCTTGTAATCAAAATCAAGGTAATTTTTGTATTTTTCTACACAAACGCAAGTCTGTTCTGCAGTGTTCTTTTCCCTACCGTAGAATGGACACACAGGCAATATGGTTCATCCTCTATTTTTTTTAGCATTGGTTGGTCTCGAGAGACTAGAAAAGTGCACTCATCAGAGATGTTCCGGTAGGTGGTTGCCCAGCGTCTGTAGTGGTTATGTAGCCCAACACGGGAATGTCAGTCCTTGCTGCACTTCAAAGTTGTGTCTGGTGTGTGTTGGAGCTGCTTCATCTTCCTCCGAAATCACTTTACATCAACTAGCAAACATAGCGTGTCCTCGCCGACGTTTAAACCGGTGATGAGAGCGTGTCGCCAGCTGGACCCTGTCTATAGCCAGCTCTTTCCAGATGTTTACATAGATATTAAGGGCTTTCATATCGCGATTGCAGACATCCTTCAAGCGGAGATGTGACCGTCCGATCGACCTTTTGTTGATGATGATCCTTGGGGATCCGCCTTCTGAGCCATCACGTTTGTTTTCTTCAGGCTGATGGTAAGCCCAAACTCACCGCATGCTTTTCTTTAGCAAGGCGGTCCATCAGGTGCTGAAACTCGGCTTCTGTGTGAATGGCTAGGGCAGCATCGTCTGCGAAAAACATGTCCCTGATGTTTGCTACACGCACTTTGGTTTTGCCTTTAGTCGTGCCAGGTTGAACAGTTTGTCGTCTGATCGCGTATGCAGGTAATCCCTTCTGTGTACGTCCCAAAGGCATGCGTGAGGAGGACAAAGAAGAAGATGCCAAAGAGCGAGGGGGCTAGGACGTATCCCTGTTTCACTCCGCTGCGATGTTAATGGGGTCGGACGTTAAGCGATCGTACTGTACTGTGCATTTCATGTCATTATGGAAGGACTGGATCATGCTTAGCAGCTTTGGAAGGCATCCAATCTTGGATTGTGAAGAGTCCGTCTCTGCTGACCAGATCGAATGCCTTGAAAAGGTGCGGTTTGTGTTGTTCGCTGCATTTCTGTTGCAGTTGCCTGACGGAGAACACCATGCAGATTGTAGACCTTTCTCCGCGGAATTCACACTGCGAGTCTAGATGCACTCTGTCAGCAAGCGTCTGCAGTTTCGTCAGGATAGAATTTCAACTTGCTAAAGAAACCAGCTTTTATTATGACAGAGGAGACCGTTGATATCTTTGATTTCCATAGCTAAGATGCATATTGTGGAGTTGTTATAACATTAATTGCTTATCTTCTTTACGCGATGTGCCCGTAGCATAACGTTATCTTAGAGTTTGTATGCATTCGAATCTATTTGGTATACATTTATAAAAACTAGACTTTATCCGAGCTGAATGTTTTTTTCCAGATATTTGTAGAAGCAGCGAAATTATGGCCCATGACTTCCCATCACCTTATACTAGTTTTCACAACATAGATATCCTGTGAATGTTGGATATCAGTTGGATTGCCTGTGAATGTTGGATATCAGTTGGATTGCCTATGAATGTTGGATATCAGCTGGATTGCCTATGAATGTTGGATATCAGTTGGATTGCCTATGAATCATGGATATCAGTTGTATTGCCTATGAATGTTAGATATCAGTTGGATTGCCTATGAATGTTGGATATCAGCTGGATTGCCTATGAATGTTGGATATCAGTTGGATTGCCTATGAATGTTGGATATCAGTTAGATTGCCTATGAATGATGGATATCAGTTGGATTGCCTATGAATGATGGATATCAGCTGGATTGCCTATGAATGTTGGATATCAGTTGGATTGCCTATGAATGTTGGATATCAGTTGGATTGCCTGTGAATGTTGGATATCAGTTGGATTGCCTATGAATGTTGGAGATCAGAAAAACGTTTGGTGTGCGAATTACTACCTATGAGATCCTTGATGAGTTTATTATAACCATTTTGTTATATAAAAAAACGATTTGTAAGAGTATGGAGCATTGACTGGTGTTGGGGTATTTTTTGTTTCAAGCAAATAAATATCTCATTTGACATGCCATCATTCGTCAGGTTTGAATTAAATGTCTTACGCAGCTATTGCATGCACTTGATTTTCAGCACTTTCTATAATTTACATAGTTTCGACACTTTAGTGTTGTAAACATTCCATTTGTGTCTATAAAGGTACTGTTTTAAGGCCTTCCTGAAGAAATAATAAAAGGTTGAGACCTTAGCAATGCAGGCATCAACAATAACTGCATCTTTTGTGAAATTCCTATAAACGTTTGAGAGAACGAGTTCTGCAGAATACAGATTTTTTTGTACACTCACTTGTTATGAAACTGAGAATTTGATTGGATTAAAATTTAGGTGAAAATTAGAATAAAATATTGTAATTGTTACTTTGGTGAAGGTTTAATTGAATTCATATTTGCTTTAGTATTTAGAGCCAAATTCTTATCAGCGTTGAAAATTATCATTCGTCTATACTTCAGCTGTTCGAGCATCATGCTCGTAATCCAATGTTCATAGGTTCGATAATTATTCATGCCATCCCGATTTGGCTTCCTCATATTTTCTTTGGAATGTTACTTAGCTTCCACTTCCTCGGATTGATACAGATAACATATTAATGCGTCTTTTATTGAGTGATAGTAGTTATGGGGATGGTTATCGATGTCTAGAGGATGGTCGACCTCGGAGTAATAGACCGGATCAAGTAAATAACAGAACAAAACTATGAAAATAATTGATGGAAATAAATGGTGATCTGAGAAGAGATATAAAACAGATCAACACGAAGGCCGTATATAAAAATAACAATATAATGAATTAGATAAGTAAAATAAATTGTACAACAAAGTATACGCTTCTACTACGTTTATACAAATATGACAAATATTGATCATAAAATCATGTGAGAGTTTTGCTAACTAAGTTGTTCAGGATGCCTGCTTAATCTGATGACTTCGTTGCGGGTCACTGAAGATTCAACACCAGTGTTATGTTAGGGACGATTTATCTCCCTTGAGCTGCTGCCTACAATTACTTCTCTCTTAGCATCTATCCTCTCGCAAGCCAGTAACTGCAACACGGATCTTCTGTCTTCCCCGTCCCTGTAGAAACAATTATGCATTATAAATAGTTTACTGGGGTTTTACCTCTTTGATTGAACATCGTCTCCTCTCTTGTTACGTCACATATCTTCATATAGTAATTCAAACAGGTACTAATACCATACAAATGCTAACTCAGTTACTTGCAACAAAACATAATACACGAAGGTTAATGTATTTCTCTATTTAACATCGCTCGCCATAAATAATTACCCCTACCCCAACCCCCTACCCCACAGAGTGAGCTATTAATTGCTGTCTTGTTAATGTCGTAATCATGAAAATATGCGGTCGACAATAAAAGCCATAGGATCCCTACCGTAAGTCGAAAGCTAATTCACATAATCATTCAAATCAATTAAGCAAAATTCACTTATTGTCTAAACTGCGATATTTGCAAACTAATAATTCGAGGTACTAACATCTTGCATGCTTAATAAAATCAATTCCGATCATACGTGATTCATATGACATATTAATGAATAAATTGAAATCACACACATCCACATCAAAAGGCTATGTGTCACACTGACATCTGCAAAGTTAAGACAGTTATGTGTTACCATGACAACGTACATAATTCATACAGTCACAGTGCCGTTAAGATAAACCTCCCCAAAATAGCAATCGCATCCTTCAGCTTGTGTACATGATATATACAACAATACTCATGGATTCTTTGATTTTCCCAACCTAATGATTCGAAGTTTAGAATAAATTCGTTCATTTTCTTTCCTGAAGTAAATTCTTCAGCATTTCTACTGAAAGTTATACATTTGTTACATCCGTCCTGACAGATTGGTGTCGGGCAGGCGTTATCAGCCCAAAGAGACTCGATGCGCAACGAGAGAGAGAGAGAGAGAGAGAAGAGAGAGAGAGAGAGAGAGAGAGAGAGAGAGAGAGAGAGAGAGAGAGAGATTATTTCCAGTACTCAGTTACACAACAAGTGACTTGCTCTATCAAATTGATCTAATATAGAAGATTACAACTGGTTTACTCCTATTAGAATGCATTATTGCGAATTAAAACTATTCTATTCGATCGACTATACAACAGTAAGTATTCACTTATAACCACATAAATTAATGATTTCCGCCTCAGACTACAGTTAGAGGTGTAGCGTTTCTATATAATTCGTAGTAGAGCTGTTTTGTTAGATGGGGAAATCCATATATATGTCTAAGCTTGACATTTATTCATGTTTCTTATTTTCAGACATTTAATACACTTATAGTTGAACTTTTGATATTTTTCTTGCAGAAAAAAAAAAAAAGAGAGAGAGAGAGAGAGAGAGAGAGAGAGAGAGAGAGAGAGAGAGAGAGAGATTATTTCCAGTACTCAGTTACACAACAAGTGACTTGCTCTATCAAATTGATCTAATATAGAAGATTACAACTGGTTTACTCCTATTAGAATGCATTATTGCGAATTAAAACTATTCTATTCGATCGACTATACAACAGTAAGTATTCACTTATAACCACATAAATTAATGATTTCCGCCTCAGACTACAGTTAGAGGTGTAGCGTTTCTATATAATTCGTAGTAGAGCTGTTTTGTTAGATGGGGAAATCCATATATATGTCTAAGCTTGACATTTATTCATGTTTCTTATTTTCAGACATTTAATACACTTATAGTTGAACTTTTGATATTTTTCTTGCAGAAAAAAAAAAAGAGAGAGAGAGAGAGAGAGAGAGAGAGAGAGAGAGACTAAAAATGCTAAACATACTTGTGAAAAAAAAAACAGAATACGGATAGGAATTTGTAGAGCTAATACAGATGAGTGGAAAGGTATTTATTGTTTGCATCTCTTCTTTAGTCTTCACATCATGTTTAGATTTATTTTATACGAGAGAAGTTTAAAATAAGGGAGATTATACGGCGTGAATCCGTTGGTTTCAGGTTTGGAATGATTACGACGAACATGTGAGTTCATTCTTTTTCCACTGTCTGAACCACATATGCGGACCCCACAATTACGGTAATTTCATTCAGGCTGAGAAAAGATACTGCAGTGAAATAAAACATGTAATACAACGTTAAAAACCATGGCGTTGGAAAGTTTTTCAGAAAATGACTCAAATTTACAACGTCTGACGGTGTTGATATTAAAGATGTCAATGTAGGTACACCAATTAATCTAAAATTGAAACATTCCAGTGTTGTTCTTTAGTTGAAATGATTGCATATATGTCAGAAAGTTCGTTCCCAAACAGTAATAACTGTTTTAACTGGAGTTGTGTTTTAAGTCCTCACAATTAGTAATATGAACGTAACATCATATAAATTCTGCGGAACGAATAGCGATTATGTAATCTGCCGAAAATACAAACCACGTAAAAACATACAATTCCGATCATTATTTATTTTAAAAACAGATTCCCTCTAGAACTCGGACCACTTGTTATCTTCCATGGAACCTAGTATTGACATATTAAAATAGCAACGTATTTAATGTATTAGATTGGCATACAAGCCATTCGTTCTTTCATTCATTATAGTATGAAACATTTTTCAGCCTTAAACAAGCTGCCATTGTGACAAAATGGTTAGCGTATCGGACTCGCGACTAGATGGATGCGGGTTCGAATCTTACAATTGGATCAGCCTGGTCGGCTGCAGCTCTAATTGCCTCGTAATAAATTACCTACATTTGTTGCTGTGTTGTGAAACCAACTTAACCAGTTACCCTTGAAACGTGTGTAATCTGCTGCACTTTTAGAGCATCATGCTGGTAAGCAGAGCGACAACCTGATTCTTCTCCTGATAACATAGCTTTGCACCAAGAGTTCATATGATATTTGGTTTTTATGAACTAACACATGATATCAAAATAAAAATAAATATTTTGTAGTCATCTTGCACAAAGGTTGAAGTTTGTGAAATTGATAAGGGACAAAATTGAACCCATTTATCTTCAAAGGTTTAGAACTCTATTATGGTTCCGCGACCAGAAGCGGTCCGATACCTAGACAGTACTTAGTATAGCCCTTGACAGTTTTGTATACTGACGACCCTGAGACAAAAGCTATGTACTATGGAAATTTGGGCTACACTCTAAGTGCGCTCAGGGATAATAATGAACACGTATGTCATGTCTACATAATGAGAAGTTGAAAATGAAGGATGAATTTCAAATCGTTAGTCTTATTCATGCATTTTAGATATAGATGAGTGAATAAATGCGGTTATTTTTAAAGGTACTTTCGTGATGTTCCTTCATTTACTGTATTTCCGCTTTCATATATGTAATTCAAGACATATTCACATATAAGCATTATGTAATAAAGGACTATTTCACTATTTTCAGCATATCTTTGGATACAGATAAGATTGTAGATTATTAAAATTACTCCTTTCATTTAAAATAATGTTTTCTTGAATATTAAGATGTGCTTGCGGCATCTAATAGGTTAATTTCATTCTTTCGCTAGTAGCGAGCCAATTTTTCTAGACTTTAAAGGTTAATTGATACAAACGCATCACTGGTCCATTTCTACAAAAAAAACCTAAAATATTTCCAATTCTAGATGCAATACCTGATTTCTAGATCCAAATGTCTAAATTTATCCATGAGCAAATATGCTAAAGTTTCAATGTTAATATGACTCATTGATTGACATTAATTGACGTTCGCATACCGTTTATTTCTATCAAAGTATTAAATCATTATTACGTACGATGCAGAGACGTAATGATAACCTCTGAATGATAAAAACTTAATTTGAATAACCTGTTTCCAGGCGTAGCCTTATAGTTTTCGTTGTCCAAAGCGGTGGAGGTACCTTAATAATGATGAAAGTACAACAGCAAAAACAAATCACATTCTATATATAGTTTGGAATAATCATAACAGTCTTGGGAATCAAGCACGCAATTAATTATGCTTAATGCAGAAAGTTCGTTTCATTCACGATAGTACAATTGTTCAAAAAACTATTTTGGCAAGCTACATGTACCAGCGTTTAGTGTGGAACGAAATGGGTCAATGAATCTTGGTTAGGCAAAGGCTGACCGATATATTGGTGCGAGATACATAGTTTTGGTCGCTTTGACTCAGTGCGTCAAAGTGGCAGACCATTTTAAGACTAAAAATTCTTGTATTTACTAGTAACAACTAATCTATGAATAAAAATGATAAAGTCTCTACAATTTTAAGCATGATAGAAATGCCAAATATTTATTTGAAACACCCTTCCCCATCTCTGATCATAACTTGTAAGACTTATAATATCACCATTATCATTGGTTGTTGTGTTTGTAGGATTTAACGCCATTTTCAGCACCTGATTCATGGCGGCCAGTATAACTAGTGGAGGAAGAACCCTGGAAATTCCGGAGAAGAACCACCAACCAACGACTTGCAGGCTTTCGCAGCTACCGACGTTAGCCGAATCAGAGTCTCGAACCCACGCAGAGAGAGAGAGAGAGAGAGAGAGAGAGAGAGAGAGAGAGGCAAGATGGCAGATGTATTGAATGAGTAATTCTTGTTCATAGTTGCAGAATGCGAAATTTCCACAGATAGGAAAGCTCCTTACAAGGGTAAGATTTTGAATTTAAAAAAACAATGTATTACATTGCCTCTGGCACAGACATATGACCCGTGATTGGAGTGATTCTTTTTTCTAAGCCAATGCATAATGAAGAATTTTCTTTCTCATATATCTGAACACAAAATATGGTTCATCGTCTATGTTTGTAATGGCGGTACATGATTATATATTTTAAGCAATTAAAGATTTGTTATGAATGTTCTCTAATGACATTCGAATGGATCCATCACTTCAAATACAGAAATTAGCGTTTTTACATCTTAGTTCAAAGCGTTCGCATTTATATATTAGACACCGTTAGCGCAATGATACAAAACGGCTAAACAGTCAAGAAATATAATAATTATAATCATGTAATAACTATAAACTAAAAAAAAATGAGATTCAGTTGTGAAAGAAATATTTTATGATTGCCGATGTGAACATACAGTGATTTAATCGGAATCAATCATCCTTGCACGTTCTTGAACTGGATCGTGTCATATCATTATGCAACACAATTTTTGTTTCTGGGTTGTAATTATTATTTCGTAATTGGTTATGCATAAACAGTAAAGAAAATGGCTATTTTTCCCAACAAATTTTACTTTTGTGACCAGGACAGTAGTATTTTTACATTTACCTAATTTATAATGAGAAAACGGGCGAATTTATGACTATTCATTCACATAAAGTCAGAAAAAAGCAACATAAGAATATTAGCATGTATTTATACTAAAGTAATACAAATATAACCACCAGATTCAGAAGTGAGTAGCTTTCCGAGATTTATGATTATACTGTAAATCACATTTATGAATCAGCCCCCAAAAGTAATCTACCACCATGATGTTGTTTGACCTTCTTTTGTAGCGGCGTTCAAGGTCCAGTATATTCTGTTGGAATTGCTCCCCTTGCTCATCCGAGTACGTTCGCATCTTTGACTTGAATTTATCAAGATGACCATCAAAGATATGAACTTTGAGGGAAATCTTGCAGCCCATTGTGCAGTAGATCTTCACCAGAGTCTCAACTAGCTCCACAGAGGTTTCGGCCTTGTGATTTCCCAAGAAGGCCCGAACCATCGCGACAAAGCTGTTCCAAACCGCTTTCTCCTTTCTAGTGAGCTTCTTAGGGAATTCATTGCACTCAAGGATCGTCTTTATTGTCGTTCCGACGAAGAGATCAGCTTTGAACATTGACTCAAGACAGATTAGGGAAGAAGTCTTGAAGGTGCTTGAAGGCTGCCGACTCCTTATCTAGAGCTCAGACAAATTGTTTCATAAGTCTTCATTTGATATGCAGTGGTGCAACAACACCTTGCATGGGTCATCCAGTGTCTCCCACTTAACGTCGTGCGTCCCCACCTGTGGCAGTGCGCCTTGATGTCCCTACTGTCCCAAAGGCAAATATAGCAGGGAGATCCATCACGAATGCTTCCATTTTGATGTCTCCAATGACCTCCCAGCCGTACTCATCATACTTCAAGGCGTCCAGCAAGGTCTCGATTCTTATGTAATCCTCTTTGACGTGCACCAAGTGAGTCAGGAGAAGAAACGGTAACTTCTTCACATTATGGATTACGGTTTTGAGGTTGCTGGATGAACTGTCAATAAAACAAGACGCCACTTATTCTGGTTACAGGTGATTCCGATTGCCTCGAACAGACTGGTCACATTTTTGTGTGTGGCAGAAGCAGAACCCATCTTGACGGGTGAAGAAGCTGGAACAAGCTTGGTGACGAATCCTCTGATCAGCGACTTGCACACTTCCATATATGATATTAGAATCATGATCAGTGTATGTATACATGTGTATGTTAATCTGAGTCTAGTATACATTGATATTCCCCCATGGCAAAACCTGTTCAACCGGATGTTTAACTTGGCATTTATTATGCTTTTAACATTAGACCTAACCTTGTTGACAACTTAGAATGTTCTAGAAATGAACATTTGAACTTCATCCTGGTTCTAGTTTTGTTTCCTAGGTGAGAAATTGAAGCACATCAGTTTTATCGTTGTATTCAGAAATTCATTTGGGGGGGGGGGAATTATTTACTGTAATTGTCATTCACTAGAATTACGATGTGCTCATCAATAATATTCTTAGAGAGAAATATTAATTTGGAATTATAGTAAATTCGGGCAAAAAAAATGTTTGATTATAATAATGTAATACATCAAATGATTATAGCACATCACAACTGAGGCCATTGGCACATTACCATATTCAACAAAACAGGAACATCAACACAATCAATATTGGAACTGGTTTGAAACACCACTGGAATACAGTTGGAACTTACTACATTTGGACTTGTGATAAAATTATTATTACTATTTAAGTTCTTTTAAAAATTCACTTTGTATTAAAGGACAATAAATTACTTGTTGAATTTTACCAAACGTTTTGGTGTTTGCTATTTTATGTTACTTTATATTAAGACCATAAAGTCATAACAATAAGCAAAAATAATTCCTTCACTGGCATCAAGTACGCACAAATGTACACTCTGATTCTGACAAAACGTCAGGTGTGAAGTACAATAAGGATTTTTCGCAATGGTATTTCATCTAAAAAAATCTCTATTCATGCTGACATATAATGTAATAAATAGGTGTCACAAATTTTGATGTCGACATCAGCGGTGTCATCAATGGTCAAGGTTGTGGTTAAGGTTTTTCCATAAAGTCACATGTCCTAAACATCAAGAAGCTTATTTCTAGTAGCTTATATTTCCAGCTGAAAACCATTCACCTTACTGAACTGTACTGCTCCAATAATCCAGTCCTTCATAATCAGAGAAAGCAGAATTGAGTTGGATCAACATAAAAACAAAATGTTTGGTGTAATTGGTGTTTGTATGTATGTATGTATGTATGTATGTATGTATGTATGTATGTATGTATGTATGTATGTATGTATGTATGTATGTATGTATGTATGTATGTATGTATGTATGTATGTATGTATGTATGTATGTATGTATGTATGTATGTGAAGTTCCAAATTTTCGGTCGATCTATTAATAAACCATTAGTTCTGGCCAGATAGCCATTAGTTAAATTTACGAGACATCGTGCCAGAGAGAGAAAGAGAGGATTTGTATAGTAGGATGTGGCCGTTGTACTAATTAACCGTATTTGTTCAGAGCTGACTGACCGACAGCGACCTTGTAAAGTTGCATGCATGCATGGATGGATGCTGGATGGATGGATGGATCCATCAATCCATCCATCCATCAAATTTATCTATCTATCTATTGATATATATATATATATATATATATATATATATATATATATATATATATATATATATATATATATATATATATATATATATATATATATATATATATATATATATATCTATATTATAAAATATATATATATATGTATATCTATATTATAATATATATATATATATATATATATATATATATATATATATATATATATATATATATATATATCTGTTTGTCTGTCTGTCTGCCTATCTATCTATCTATCTATCTATCTATCTATCTATCTATCTATCTATCTATCTATCTATCTATCTATCTATCTATCTATCTATCTATCTATCTCTTTCACTATTGATGTATGTACATATGTATGCATGCATGTATGTGTGAAGAGGCAAATGTATGGCGATCTATCAAGAATACATTAGTTGAGACCAGAGAATCATTAATTAGATTGATGGAAATACTCGCGTATCATATCGCTATACTGCAGTGTGCGGTAATGTTCCTTTATACTGTGACTGTTGTTCTAATAAGAACCGTTGTTTATCCAGCAGCTAGACTGACTGTTAGGAACATAGTAGAGTTAATTTTCATGGGAAAGTTGTCAAAATGGAGAAACCGCAGAAATTCTGTTACTTAAAACTACAAGGTCAGGCTGACCCGACTTTAACGACTCTGAAAGAAAGGGCGGCAAAGACATTTTATTATAATTGGTTACGTTAAATTAGGGGTGTGTTTTCACACAAAATTTCATAGCATTTAATACTGCCCTTGTTGAAATTGAAGTCAGTCTAAGCTTCTTTTCTGAAGAGAAAATAACCAGTGAGGATTCCGTGGGATTTGTAAGAAATTCCCTCGTTAAAAAGTGTGTTCCTTGCAAGCCGACAAAAACTTGTTGGGTGGCGAAACCACAAAGGTGTCACAATTCCATGTAATTTGTTAATGCGATTTATATAATGTTTGCTGAGTCTTGCATAATTTTATCTAATACATTGGTATAGTAATGTGCTTTTGAATTATAGCAATGATGAGTTTTGCATAGGAAGTCTTTCATTAATTCTTAGATAAGTTTGACATGTTGTTTAATTTGTTGTCGTGTTTGTATAAACACTAGGTTCTAGAAATATAATGCATTACATTAGTTAATATGATTTACGAGAATCCGTGTGAATTCACCGAATTTAGATTTCACGTATGATTAAGAGTCAGTGTGTATTGACTGGAAGGCTGGAATGCATTCCATTTATTTGCTGTGTAAATTAAGGCTGGGCCAGAATCCCAAGCCTCGCGTATGGTGCGTTAATGTGTAAGGGTCAAGGCGTAGGGAATTAGCCATTCGACTAGCTACGGTTATTTGAGGACATGTGTAGTCGATTAATAGCCTTATCATCTGTTTATTACTGATATAAATACAGTATCTGATTTCCGAGACAAGATAATGAAAGTTCTCACCTGAATCAAATATAACGAGAAACTTAGGGGTTTATTTATATCTTTTATAAAAGGGAGAAAATAGCTTTTTGGACGTATTGATGTTAAGTACCTTGAGACGTATGCTGAGGACAAAGAAACGAGAGGGATGTGCAGTGAGACGTATAATCTAATGATGAAATCCTGCATCGTGCTGAAATTATAACGTGTTCAGAGTGTGTCCAGAGACGGATGGTAGAACGATTAATTTCTGAGAGCCAAATTCTGAACAGCAACATAGGAAACGGAAACTGAGGAGTACCAGGTTATGAAATCGTACAAGGCGTTGACTTCGATTGTTCCACTCCATCTTATGATGAACTAAAGCTATCAGTAACAGATCGACTAGTTTATTTAAATATATTTGAGTTTTCTTGTAATTTGGTGGAAGTTTTATTTCTAAAAGCAGAGTATATTCCTAATGAAAGGAATTTTCACAATTGTTTATGTAATTGATTAAATTGTTTGTTTATCTTTACGGGGGCTCGTATTTGTTTGCTCAGTATATCTGCTCAGATCACTATATCTATTTCCATCTATAAGTTTCACCACTTATCTTTACTCGAACCGGGGTAATTATATCGAGGGCGATCATCTCTTAGATAACAAATATTAAATAGGGTCTTTGTTATAGTAATTATTATTATTTTTATACAACCTAGTAATAAATAATTATAAGTAATAATCATCACCACCGCCCCATAACAGTATGTATGTATGTATGTATGTATGTATGTATGTATGTATGTATGTATGTATGTATGTATGTATGTATGTATGTATGTATGTATGTATGTATGTATGTATGTATGTATGTATGTATGTATGTACGCACGCACGCACGCACGCACGCACGCACGCACGTACGTATGTATGTATGTATGTCTATGCGCCTAGGTATCTTTCTTTTGTTTCATTTGCTTTGATGATTGGTATATCCACTTGCCTTTTTCGTAATATTTAGAACCACTGCATATTTTTATATGCTCAAAATACAAAAAAAGGAAAACATTTTGAAATAATGAAAGAGTAAAACAAAAAAAAACCCTCAAATTATTTCTGACCTGGTGTGCTGTGCAAAAAGGATCACAAACCTGGTGCGACGCAAATATATATCTTGTTGACTAATTTCTATTCCGTTCCCCCCTTGTGTTTAGTCGCTGAAAGTTTATGAGGTCAATGATACTACACTAATTAGAGCTGAGAAAAGCTGAAGTAGGCCAAATACATTTCCCCGTTAATGGCCATAAGCTATGTTTCATTTGATATGCCTAACATCCGATGTAAGTATATTTGCTAATCTTTCTTGTTTTCTTTGCTCCTAACCCCTGTTTTGACTACTAAAAAATTGTTGCACTTTTCCCACGCATATTTGTATTGTATATCTATACTAACAAAGAACCATCATTACAATCTATATCTATATTACGTTGTTTTTTAAAAGACATTTACCCCCAGATGTATGGGGTACAGTTATTTCAAATTCCATTCCCCTCCCTCAGATTTGTTTACTACTGATATTGAAATGCTATTTTGATGAGTTTTATGGGCTACTGTTTTTTTTTTAACGCCATTTTGTCCAGATTTATGCGCTTATGCTGTATTAAATTCCACAAGATTTATGGGCTATATTAAATGCTGGGCTAATGCTATAGTAAATGCTGGGCTAATGCTATATTAAATGCTGGGCTAATGCTATATTAAATGCTGGGCTAATGCTATATTAAATGCTTTTCCCCCACATTTATGGGTTTCTGTTTTTTAAATGAGTTTTAGCCCCAGATTTATCCGGGTTTTTTAAATGGCAGTTTTATCCCCTAAATTGACGAGTCAGTGCTATAAAGAAATGACTGTTTTACCCCACGATTTATGGGCTATTGCTATTCTAGCTTTCGAGGAACCAGGCTTTTGTCCATTCCAAAATATTAAAAGAAACTTCATTTTTTAATTTCTGAAGCATATGTACTATTGAGAAGAAATTGCAGCATGGTGTCAAGTCCATTTTCTGTTATTAAAAAATTCTTTTGTCATATAATTAAAAACACTAATTGGAACATTTTACCAATCATATGTCTACTTCTTTCAAATTGTTCCAACATGTTTGTATTCATGTACGGTATGCCTTTGTGAACAAGTTAACGAATGGAAGAAATGACGGCTGGATGAAATGATGCTTGATAAATTGCTTCTACAGAAAGCCGTTCTTTTGGTGTGATCCAAGACGACTGATGCGGACATGAAGAGATCTGCCTCGTTATGTTTTCTTCTTGCCTTGACCGTTACATCAGGTAAGACATGATATATTAATACGCTGGAAACACTTCAAACCTTTGAATAAAATTAGAAAAGAGTTGAAATAGTTCTTGATAAAGGATGAAAGTCTCAGATTATTTCTTCTTCTCCGTAGTTTTCCAGACGACCACTTAATTTGCATGAAATTCATTTTTGGGCCTATACGTATCTTTTTCCATTGACAAAATACACATTTTAAAAGGACACCTGTTTAAAATGGCCATTGTTGCAAATTTCACCGTACCTCAACGAAGTTCAGTTTATCAATGTACTGAAGCGAATGAAAATCGGTGAACTTGAATGATGAGCATGACATTCTAAGCGACATCTTTTGCATTTTGTTTTCCTATCAGTATTTTGAAGGTATATGATCTATTTTGTTATAAAATTATTGTTTCAGTTTAGAATTGTAATGTCTTTTAGAGTATAATGTCATATTTATGCACTCACACGATTACAAAGAATCCCCCTAGTAGGAAAAGTTCACAATAATAATGAGGACTTTGTATAGTGCCTAATCTTTAAAAGCTCTAAGCGCTTTACACCATCAATAATGATATGACTACACTACAGAACAACAAATGAGAAAAACAATGAAATTGGAAAACATAAAAACATGCTGAAAATATATAAGATACAAAACATGATTAGGTCGCTAAGTTTGTTCCTGAAGTCGAAACAGGTGAGTCTTGAGAGCACTCTTAAAAGGGACCACTGTGTCTTTGTGTCTAATTTCAATGGGCAATTCGTTCCACGTCGCCGGGCCCTGGTGTGCAAACGAACGTTGTCCATATGACTTTGTTTTCACCTTGGGAACAATGAGTATACGGTTATCAGAAGAAGAGCGTAAGGATCTAGCTGGTGTATACACATGGGTGAGGTTGGATAGGTATGCTGGACTGGAGTCTGTCATTGAAATATAGCACAGAGAACAAATTTTGTGTTTGATTCTGTATCGAATTGATATCCAGTATAGGGTACAGAGAAGTGGTGAGGTGTGCTCTGATCGAGGTACTCTAAAGATGATCCGTGCAGTTGTGTTAACTCATGTGCACATCCGCTAGTCTAGTATTGAATCAAGGAGATTAAAAGTAGCTATTACAAACAGTTTTAAATCGGAGTGATACACAACCTTACAGCTGTAATGATATCTATGAACTTGACAAGAGGTAGATTTTTAAATGTGATAACATTGTTAATTTATACTTCCGTGTTTTGTAATTCTGTTAACAAATGTTTTATTACAAACTTAATATTTGTTTTTAATGGGTTAAGAAAAGAGAACAGTTAACAAGAAAAAAGAATTCGTTTGTTCTAATGTGGTAAAATGTATAATTGAAATGAATCTATAATTTTAAAGTAATGACATTGAAAAGTAATTCGATGTATAATACATTATTTTAACGAGTAAACAAATGGGATGCTTTTGCAGGTAAACGCTTTGAGATATCAAATCTGACAACATGTATTGGCATAAAATAATAATAATAATAATAATAATAATAATAATAATAATAATAATAATAATAATAATAATAACAAGATCAGTAATTTGAATACTTTTCTTTTCGTGTTTTTTGAATTTCGAGTATCCAAATACAAACATTAACCAGATGACATTGTTAAATTGTAATGCAATAAAAAATCTATGTACATTCCTTTTCGCATACTGTAAATGAAATTAATAAGATGTTACATTCATAGATGCAGTTAACAGTTTCAAGGATACACTGGATACCGACGAGTCAGGCGTACCTGAGATTGGTATGTATATCAGTGTTCTGCTAAATACATAGAATACAATCAGGTGGCTTTCCAGTGCATTTACTTAACCGTTACATTTTGGCTCTAACTGCTTTTTGTATACTTGTAGATGACCATTAGTAGGCAGGAAGATTACTGGACACACCTGTGCTTTTGTTGAAAATTACATTTTATATGATATATTTGAAGTGTACATCATTTTCAAATAACGTTGGTTTGCACCAAACAATATATTATATGTATATATGCGTCTATGTATGTATGTATGTATGTATGTATGTATGTATGTATTTATGTATGTATGTATGTATGTATGTATGTATGTATGTATGTATGTATGTGTGTGTGTGTGTGTGTGTGTGTGTGTGTGTGTGTGTGTGTGTGTGTGTGTGTGTGTGTGTGTGTGTGTGTGTGTGTGTGTGTGTGTGTGCGTGCGTGTATATGTTGTTATTCTGATTCCAGGTTACCAAGGGACACTATTCAGTCAGCCTGGACTTGTCTGGATAGAGTTTGACCCTAAAACTAGCGAGTCTAAACTGAGGTATATACCGCTCCAACAGGACACATATCTTACCAGAGAAATAGAGGTAAAATCAAAATAATAATATGTTAAAGTAAAGATATAAGTAATGATTAGTAACATATTATAAAACAGGCTCCATAACAAATCAAGATTATTAACATTAATCTTGCTTACTTATATACCATTCACTCCTTAGAACCATGACAGTTTTTGAAGCACGTGAGTCACAGAAATTAATTTAATTAGCGTGGTACTGATCTCTTCCGTACATTACTCCCATATTTGTCATACGTTGATATCATAACAATTTATCCCATACATTTAACTGTAAAGGACGATTCCATATATGATATATAGCGATAGTAAGAGAAGTAATATTTAACACCTGTAGCTTATGTCTAACTGACCTGTGTCATATATATTATATTCATGTGTGGATTGAGTTATATTTCTTTAACGTTACGTGACATTGTAACTTGCGCAGTATTTTGTCAGCAAGCTTTCATCAACATTATTTGCAAGTGGTCCTCTAACTCTTCCTTTTTCTTTAGTTATAACAACAGTAGTGGTAATAACTATGCACAACTATATTTGCATAGTATAAGTTCTTTTCCTTTTTAGTTACATAATGTGCAATACTCTTTCTACTTATTTACACAATATAGTGTCCACGTCCTGCCTATTTACATAATAGAGTACTCTTCCTGCCTCTTTACATAATATAGAGTACTTGTCCTGCCTATTTACATGATACAGAGTAATCATCTTGCCTATTTACATGTCATAGTGTACTCTTCCTGCTAATTTACATAATATAGAGTACTCTTCCTGCCTATTTACATAGTATAGAGTACTCTTCCTGCTAATTTACATATGATAGAGTACTCGTCCTGCCTATTTAGATATTATAGTTCTCTTCCTGCCTATTTACATATTATATTGTACTCTTCCTGCTTATCTGCATAATATTATATTACTCTTCCTGCCTATTTACATAGTACAGAGTACTCATCCTGCCAATTTACAAAATATACAGTACTCTTCCTGCCTATTTACGTAGTATAGAGTACTCCTCCTGCCTATTTACATATTATAGAGTACTCTTCCTGCCAATCTACATATTATATAGTACTCTTCCTGCCTATCTACATAGCATATAGTACTCCTCATGCCTATTTACATGATATAGAGTACTCTTCATGCCCATTTAAATACTATACAGTTCTTTCCTGCATATTTACATAATACAGAGTACTCCTCTTGCATATTTACATGTTATAGAGTACTCTTCCTGCCTATTAACATAATATACAGTACTCTTCTTGCCTACTTACATAATATAGAGTACTCTTCCTGCTCATTTACATATGAAATAGTACTATTCCTGCCTATTTGCATAATATAGAGTACTCTTCCTGCCTATTTACATAATATAGAGTACTCTTCCTCTCCATTTACATAATATAAAGTACTCTTCCAGCCTATTTATATAACACACAGTATTCTTCTTGCCTATTTACATAATATATAGTACTTTTCTTGCCTATTTGCATAGTATACAGTACGGTACTTTATTCTGCCTATTTACATAATGTAAAGTACTCTTCCTGCCTGTTTATATAATATACAGTACACTTTCTGCCTATTTACATAATATTGAGTACTTTTCCTGCCTATTTACATAATATACAATCCTCTTCCTGCCTTCTTACATATATACAGTAATCTTCCTTCCTATTTATATAATATACAGCACTCTTCCTGCCTATTTACATCATATAGAGTTCTCTTCCTGCCCATTTAAATATTATACAGTTTTTTTCCTGCATATTCACATAATATAGAGTACTCTTCCTGCCCATTTACATAATACAGAATACTCCTCCTGCCTATTTACATATTATAGAGTAGTATTCCTGCCTATTTACATTAGATAGATTACTTTTCCAATTTTACATAAGATACAGTTCTTTTCCTGCCTATTTACATAATATAGAGTAATCTTCCTGCCTATTTACATAATACAGAATACTCTTCCTGACTTTTTAGATAATATACAGTTCTCTTCCTCTTCCTCTCCATTTACATAATATATTATAACCTTCTTGAATATTTGCATAATATACAATAGTCTTCCAACCTATTTAAAAACTATATATTCCTCTCCCTGCCTATTTGCATAAAATACGGTACTCTTCCTGCCTATTTGCATAAAATACGGTACTCTTCCTGCCTATTTGCATAAAATACGGTAATGTTTCTGCCTATTTGCATACAATACGGTACTATTCTGCCTATTTGCATAAAATACGGTACTATTTATATTTGCATAATATCAGCACTCTTTCTGCTCTTCACTACGAGGCTAAACTTTGAACCTGGATAAGTTTTATGTAAAGTCGAACTTAAGCCATAATATTAGAAAGTATCAGAGAATTTATATTATTGCAAGTTTTAACTGCATACATACCAGCGTATTTATGTTTATCTATGGAAATAGTTGTCCCTTGTTTGTTTAATATACGTACGCTTATGAAACTATTGAAAAGAACAATAAACTTACGGTTTTAAGAATCAATTCCAAAATTAATCCAAAAGTAATTCAAAATATTGTCCACTAGAGAAATTGCAAAAGTCCTGGTAATAAAATGTCCAAATAATTCCAAGTTCGAATCCCATCGGAGTGTCCAAGATGGAAGACGATGTCACTTGATGAAGTCAGTTCTTGGTAATAAGATTCTATGAGCACAATTCTTTTCCAGATAAAAAAAATAAATCCTCTTGAATCCAAACGAGTTGAAATAATTTCCAATACAAGGTAACTCAAAACGACACAACTTAGTATTCTAACAGCCCAAATTCTACTCAATAGTTCGCTCCCAAAAACATAATTTATGTACCTGTTTTTACGTAAACAAGAAAGGGGTAACATGATCTTCTAGAATCTTTTAGAACAAATTTACGTTCAAAGAAACACGTACACACCATATGACCCAACTAAAAATAGAAAGATGTTTATGCAAAGCTCCATAATGTCCTTGGAACCAACCAATCATTTTAAAAGCCTGATTAAAACTCTGAAGCCAGGTCAGAAATAGGGTCAACACTTGGTGTTTATTTTGTAAAGTACAGGTCACCCCCCCCCCATGAACGAATCTTAAGCTTAAAATGTCAAATTTGAATCTAACAAACAAACAAATTTAAAAATAAATGACTTATATCAATTATACGTAACAGTTCCTTTCTGAAGTAATATAATCTGGGGAATATTAATAGCGTAATACATTTGGAGCATTATCATCTGGTTATAGCGCTCCGTTTTAAGAAATTCTCAGGGTTGTGAAATTACTTGTGTGATTATTGGAGTTCGGTGCAATGGAATATTACTATGTGCAAACGTGACGGAGTCAAGCGCTAGTATGTTTCTATGATGCCATGGTCCACTAGTAGTGAATTCCTGTCAAAACCGAATGAGTAACCCCGGAATAGCAAAGTCGTTATTAAAATCTAGTGGTTTACATCGGTGGTGTGACTGCAGTGGCAGTATTTACGGTAAGAAACCGGTAAATTACACAATGGAATCAATAAGGAGGGACTTAGCAGATACTATTTTTGTCGCCATGGTGGCAAACGTGATGCAGTTGTACTGGAGAAATGTGCCTTGAAACCATATATTGACTGGCCTAAGGTGGCGTAGTTAAAATAGTTTCCTGTGTTCGAGGAGAGTTGTATAGTTTCTACGGCTTGAATTACTGGCGATAAGGAAACCTAACGAAGAGAAACCATGAAGATGTGCGGTTGATAGATGTTTGAGAGGTTGTTTTATCCGTGGTCTTGCATTGATTAGAGCAAAATCGATGCATAGAACGGGCATGTTGGGCTTTCCAATTTACAACTGAAGTTGTATGGAAATCTTTGGAAATTTGTGGTAAACTTATAACTTCTAGCTGGAATCGCACCAGGGTTGACACAGCTCGGTCACGAAAAGACCTCTGGTTTGTAACAATATTATCTAGGGTATAACATAATAAGATTTAGTGTACAACAAGGAACTTGTTCCTTTCTGAAGTAATATAATCAAGTGTACAACATAATAGGATTTAGCGTACAACAAGGAACTTAATCATTTCTGAAATAAAATAATCTTATGCATAACACTATAATCTAGTGAATAACAATGGTATCTTGAAAAATTAGTACCTTAATAACAACATACGAATTATGTGGGAATTATACTATTTTCTGGAAGTCAAGTTTTCTACGGCACCCGAACAGGTTTGTGAACGACTGCACTACGAATCAATTATTGAGGGTTAATTTTATACACAAAACTTCTCAAAACATGATTCAGACGGATGAAATCATGGTAGCTCTTACAATGAAGAATACCGTTTGACACCGTGTTTGAAATCTCGTAATTCTCGATATTTACACCTAATTTAAGGACCCTTATTTCTGTGATTGGAATAAAAAGAAACGATATTATGGATCATGTCCCACCATAATTCCACTGCGACGATACTCCATCTATCTATCCCGTTTACAATCAGAATTTTGCGCCATGTTTATAAGGATACAATTGTATCCACAATTTCGCTCTTTCATTTTTATTTTATTGTAGATTCTTACCGTCAGCATGGGAATAGGCGAAGACTGCAATTTTACGCATTTAGCACTGGATTTCAATAACAGAACACTAATACTGGTTGACCAGCTTAACCAGAGGATTGTGGTAAATTTGAGTATTCCATATAAAACATCTCTTTTCTCTCAACTTCTTGTGTCTCACACAAGAATGTCTTACTATCAATTACCAGTGGAAATTGTCTTACGGTTTTCTGATATTTCTTTAGATTGAATAATTGAATTAATAATAATAATAATAATAATAATAATAATAATAATAATAATAATAATGATGATGATGATGATGATGATATAAAATAACAATAATCGTTCAAATTTATTAAAGCAGGAAACATATATGTACGCAAGTAATGGCTAAGGGCACCGATCGCCTAGTTATCAAGCGGTTGCACGCTGTAATTTTGGACATGAGCTCACCCTCAAAATTTAAACTGTAATTTCTTGCGTTCGTTGCCAAAATTGATAAGAAAAGATGTATGAATAGGTAGTAGCTACCAAAAATACGTTTTACTCTAAACACGAAAACGTGGTGAGGTAAGCAATTAAACTGAATTTATCAGCAAACGCTGTATACAGTTTAAGTTTCTGATCGGTTGACCTGTTATGAAGATGGGCATAACAAATTGGATAACCAAATAAATAAGGAGAAAATGAAATATATATATATATATATATATATATATATATATATATATATATATATATATATATATATATATATATATATATATATATATATATATATATATATATATATATATGTGTGTGTGTGTGTCTGTGTGTGTGTGCGTGTGTGTGTCAGCATTATATCAAATCCCTATAATCATACTATATATATAGTCTACAAGAGACTGCATTAAATATGATGCACGTGTTAACAATATATACTTTCATTGAATAGAGAGTCACTTTCTCAGAATATGATGAACCTGTCTACGAGGTTTTGTTTACTGGGACGTCAAAGCATGTCAATGGTAAGAACGCGAGAGAATACTACAGCAAAACTGCAAAGGTCTGATTATAACAGACCATACATACATATATACATACATACATACATACATACATACATACATACATACATACATACATACATACATACATACATACATACATACATACATACATACATACATACATACATACATACATACATACATACATACATACATACATACATACATTGTCAGATTCTCGCGGGTCATGAGCGTTACTCGTATTATATTGTATAAGCCCCACTTGTCAAAGGGTAAATATTACATCCCACTTTGTCAAGGGGTATTGCACAACATATAATAATAACACTATAACCCACTCCCATCTGAAGCTCTGAAGTTTGCAACATATCTTCTATAATACCCTGCCAAACCCCAAAAAGATCGAACTTCCGTCTTAGTGGTCGGTCGTAATGTAAGATGGTTTATAGCTTCCAAGTCTATCGTAGCTTGAGTTTTCTTCCGGACAGTTCCTAATTTAGCATAGTTTAGAGAATACGGTTTTAACTTCGATGGTTTCTCGTCCAATAACTTCAAGTTGAACTCCTCCAATGCCGTCTTCCCAGATCGCTCTGTTAAGACGCTCGAATACTCTTGGAGTACCGACTCCACCTCTTTACGTTTATCTGACGTTAACGTAACGTTAAGTGCAACATCGACGTAGGTTTTTTCCTTCGTCAAAGGACAACTAGGGAGTACTTCCGCCTCTCCTGCGTTGTCGTCGAGTTCTTCTGTTACAACTGTAGCCACCACGAACTCATTCACGTGGTACAACTTGTCCCTGTCCCCTACTCGGATATGGTAGTTCAGTCCACCCTTCTTCTCCGTTACCTCAAATGGTCCCCTCCATGAGACTTGCAGTTTGTTGTGCTCTAACGGTAACAACAACAACACCTTGTCACCCACCTCAAAGTGACGTTACTTCGTCCTTTTGTTGTAGTACTTGGCTTGACGTCCCCTTGCGTCGCAGAATTTTTCTTGAGCCAATTTACAAACTTCTTCCAGTTTGTTTCGTAGGTCAACAACATATTGGTATGTTGTTCGCACTTCCTCAGATGCTTGCTCATCCGTCCACAATTGTTTGAAAACAGCCATGAGCCCCTTGACCGTCCTTCCATAGACTAACTCAAAAGGTGAAAAACCCAAACTTGCCTGTGGTACTTCTCGATACGCAAACAGTATCGCTGGAAGGTATCGATCCCAATCCCTAGGTCGACCTTCACAGGTGTATAATGGATAGTAACTTATTTACCTCTTCCATCACCTGTTTCACGAACTGCGTCCCCTGGTCAGTCAGTATCTTCTCTGGAACTCCAACTCTTGACCACACACCTAACAAGGCCTCAGCCACCGTGACTGAGTCAATGTTTTTCAAGGCCACTGTCTCCTGGTACCGGGTAGCGTAATCTACTAACGTTAATATATAACGATTACCACTTTCTGCCGCCGGCTTAATCGGACCTACCATGTCCATCGTCACTCTCGAGAAAGGTTCGTCAATTAGTGGGGTGGTTTCTAGTGGCACTGGGCGACGGAAGGTCTTAGGTGCCACTCGCTGACACTTGTCACACGACAATCAAAACCTCCTCACATCCCCATGTACACCTGCCCAATAAAACTCCCTCACCAACCTTTCTCTGGTCTTCGCCACGCCCATGTGGCTTCCAAGAAGACCCTCATGTACTAAACTAAGCACTTCATTACGCTTTGCTACGGGCAACACAACTTGCTTAAACGTATCGGCCCCTTTCTTGGCGTACCGATACAAAATACCGCATTTCGTCGCGAACTTCACCTCGCCATCTGGCAATTTTCTTACGGACGCGTCCGTTGCGTACCTGCGTACCTTGTTGAGAGACAAATCTTCCTTTTGAAGTTTTCCCAACTCGCCAGGTACCAAAATGTCTATGGGCGAAGTCATGGATCTTAGCGGTTTTGACCCTGACCTTTGCTTCATAGCACTCGTCTCAACTGACCCGACATGTATAGGGTTACACGTCATAGGGTTTGGTTGGGGCAACACATACCTACACCCTAATATTACGTCATGAGACAGTCCCGACAAACACGCTGCTTGAAGTTGTCCTTTTACATACGGCGAATCAAGGTCTATGCTAACGACCGGAATCGAATCCTTCGTCCGGTTAGCAAACTGGACTTCAACCGTCTCACCTATATAATCTCCAGGTTTAACATACAACATATAATAATAACACTAACCCACTCTCCTTTGATACTCGTTATCTAAGAGATGACCGCCCTCGGTATAATTGCCCGGTTCAAGTAAGAGAATGTATATGGTAACCTGAGCGGGTATATTGAACAAAACAACTCCGCGCCCCCGTAAAGATAAATAAACAATTTAATCAAATACATACACAATAAAATTTCCTTTCATTAGGAATACAAGCGGTTTAGAAATAAACTTTCACCGAATTACAAATAGATTTGAAATAGCATTAAACAGATTAGCCTTTCTATTACTGATAGTTAAAAATCATCATAGGATCGAGTGTCACAATCGAAGTCAATGCTTTTGTTCGATTTTCATAACCTGTTATCCTCGAACTACGTTCTCTGCTCAATCCAATGTTGTTCTAGAAATCCGTTTCTCTCTTTATATAATCTGCCTCGTGGATGTTCCGCTTGAATTCGGACTGATCCACTGTATCAATGTATATACGGAGATTTCTCCTTCACAATTCCTTTCTTTCCGTACTTCTTTTCTTTCCCAAAAGCTATTTTATTCCTTCCAAAAAGAAAATTAAAACAACCTAAGTCTCTCGGTACACTGATAATAGTCGAGACTGACCGTTATTCCTGGTTCGAACAATCAGACATTTCTATCAGTGATAACAAATTTACGGCTAGTAATTAACTACACATGTCCTCAAATGACTGTAGTTTAACCATTTGTTAATTCGTTTTGCCTTGACCTAATACATTAACGTACTACATAGCGAGACGTTGAATTATACACTTAGAACACAATCATTATTCAAACAATATGATAAATTCAAGAATTAACGTAACACTTCCTAACTCAACATAGTGTTTTTACGATATAAATTAACACTACGTCATTCTTAACTAAGAATTAAGGTAAGAATTCCAATTCATAATTCAAAAGCACATTACTAAATAAATGTATAGAATGAATTCATGCACATACTTCTGATTCATAATACAAAACACACTATTATACAAGTGTATCAGACGAAATCATGCAGACCTGTAAACGAAGCAGACATTATATTAATTGCATCACAATAAACGTGGAATTGAGACAATACCTCTATGTGTTTTTGTTGTGTCTCTCAACCGTTGGTGTTGGTGGTTTTTCCCCTGGACTACTTCTTAACGTACGAATGTATTTCTCTCAAATAACATTCGGAGTCTTTACAAAAAGAATAATTCTACACTGTCTCTCATGCAGATAACTTTTTAAAGGCTGAATTCTAATTCAGCTAGTGCGATATTATGTTCTAAAGATTCTCGTGTAAAACACACCTCTTATTTGACCGTGACCAATCAGAAACAAACGTATTTTCCCCCGCTTTCGTCTAAAAATCGCTTACGTCATGGTCAATATGACACGCTTTGGTTTTAAATAACAGAATCTCTGTTTTCTCTCAATTCTGACATTTTCGTGATAAAATGAAACTTTACAAGGTCGCTGTCGGTCAGTCAGCTCTGAACAAATACGGTTAATTAGTACAACGGCCACATCCTACTATACAAATCCTCTCTTTCTCTCTCTGGCACGATGTCTCGTAAATTTAACTAATGGCTATCTGGCCAGAACTAATGGTTTATTAATAGATCGACCGAAAATTTGGAACTTCACATACATACATACATACATACATACATACATACATACATACATACATACATACATACATACATACATACATACATACATACATACATACATACCTACCTACCTACCTACCTACCTACCTACCTACCTACCTACCTACCTACCTACCTACATACATACATACATACATACATACATACATACATACATACATACATACATACATACATACATACATACATACATACATACATGAACGGATGCATGGATGCAATCAATCACGTTGTATGAGACGCGACAGTTGTAAAGTTACCTTCGAGTATCTGAGATACAATTGAGAGAATGGAACCATTACATCGGGTCATATATCAACGTTCCTGCGCACCATTACATCCATAAACTCACATAAATAATACAGATAATTAAATTATTCAGTATATCTCGTGTTTTTCCTAATTAGTAAGAATTTGCTGGAAAATGCTTTTATTCGTAATCAAATATGAATATTTTTTTTTACTATGTTTCTTTACTCAAATAATAAACATTATTTTGGCGATAAACCGTTTTCTTGGTAAAGATGCAATGATAGTTGTTGTTTTTTTTAAATGTAAATAAGTATGTACTTTCTATAATAATCTTGAAAACAAATGCACATATTTGATTTAACATATTTCTCCTTAATAGAAAATGCCTCAGCTAAATTATAACGTTTACATTGTCTTGACAATGTGTGGACATGCTGCCCCTCCTTAGTTAATTCGATAAGCAAGAACATTGGCATTCATCTCTCTCTCTCTCTCTCTCTCTCTCTCTCTCTCTCTCTCTCTCTCTCTCTCTCTCACGCACACTCACGCACGCACACACACACACACATATATATATATACACTAGGATCAAATGACCTAAGTTGAAGTTATAATTTTAAATAATTTTGATGTGTGGAGTTTTTTTTTAAATCAAAATATGCACTACATTCCACTCTTATAAGTTTAAATATTGTGAAGTATATTCACTAATTAAGTCAGTCACATTTATTTGATAATGCTCATTTATAAATCTCGTATGATTCGGTCGGGGTTAGAACCAGCTTCCTCCCCCGTCCGAGGAGATGCCTCTAACCACTTAGTCCACCGAAGGGGTCCAAATATGTTTGAAACAAAGTAATCATTGTATACATGTAACAAGGTCTACATATGAAGATTAATTTAACAAAAAAAAAATCAAATCAATAAATATAATATTTGAAAGGGATAAGGGAATTTTCTGAAACAAACCTTTCGGAAACGTCTTTTTAAATTATAATATGCATTACTTTCACTGCAAATCTGTCTGATTGTCTTGGGGGAAACTTAATAGCTTCATATATGAGAGAGAGAGAGAGAGAGAGAGAGAGAGAGAGAGAGAGAGAGAGAGAGAGAGAGAGAGAGAGAGAGAGAGAGAGAGAGAGAGAGAGAGAGAGAGAGAGAGAGAGAGAAGTCATGTGTGTATAATATCAATTTCTTTGGAGATAATTGCATTTCGAAATGTATGGTATAAAAAATACATGTACATCAAATTGGTAGGACAGTATTCAAAACAAATATATTGTTTTTCATTCAAATCTTTATGGCGCTTGAAAACCTTTGTTGCTAGACTCCCAGACAGATATAGAGATATGTTCTTTGAAACAAAAAACAGATAGATTAGGTTAGGGGCAAAAAATCCTTGTAAACAAATACGTTTGGAACTCTTACAGCAAGACTTTATAGATTATTGTAATTCTTAATTGGCAGTGTTATATATATTTGTATTTCAAATATGTTGCCTATCTGTTGGAATAACACATTGTGTGTGTTTGTGTGTGGATAACGTCAAATAAAACGTCGTAAATATAAAAATTAGCTTAAAATGCAAAGACGTATGTGTTCATATGAAGGACTATCGGAGGTAAGTCATTTTTCTTACTTAGCGAGACGCGATCCATATCTGTTCTAAGCTTTGCTAGTATTAAGACAGAAGTACTTATATTCGATGTCCTTCCCGTCCGTCCGTTAGCATAAGGGTGTTATTGCTACCCCTCCAAAATTATTTGGAGGATTGCCATAACACTTTGCACACACACACACACACACACACACACACACACACACACACGTCATCATGGTCTTAAATCACAATCATGCCTCTAGAATATCCAATATGCCAGCCAGTGGTCATGTTTGATAATCTTGTTATCACTACTTTACCTGAATGCACAATGATATCAACATTGGGTTTTCACTAAAAGATTTCTAAAGAGGTCTAGGTGGTTCTAAGTGAAACTTGTAAAGTCCGATATAGACGCTAAATAAAAAGTGATATTGGCATAGGGTTTTAACTAGAAGAGATTTGATGAAATCTAGTTTGTCCTAAATATAAATGGTGTCGATCTGATGTCCAATATGGCCACCACAGGGAAAATTTTGAAACTATTGTTATCATTACTCTACCTGAATGGATAGACGTTTCAACAGTTGTGTTTTACTGAATTACGTTTTATGGCCTCAAGTTGATTATTCCAATATGCAGGCTACAGTGACCATCTTAGTTCTCATTTGTCCTTCTGAATGCATGGTCATAGCTTTATAGGGCTTTCACTTGTATACTTTTTATGATGTATACTTGGTCCTAAATGAAACTTGACATCCAGTATATCCACCACAGCAGCTAAGAATATCAAAGACAGTTTCAGCACAACATAGTTATAATTGAAGAATTGTCCTTTCTTGAATTCCAGGAAATTCTTTTCAGCATGTAGAGCGTTCCTGGAGGACATGTTTTATTAAATTTATCACTTCGCCTGAAACAATTATAGTTAGATTAATGGTTTGCTTGGAATTTTTAGTCCAGTATTTTATGATATATTAATTACATTTGATAGGTATTCAAAGGATTACGAACCTTTTTGACTATTGTTTAAGATGCCAAAGTTGGCGGCATCTTTTGATCTTTTCATGACGTGATGTACAACACTTTGTTTACGAAAAGTGTTTTCTTAGTATCAGGAAAACTGGATTTCATTCTCTTATGAAAATAATGCGTTTCGAACCACAATCTATACTATTGTTAAAATCTGTTAAACAGTAAAATCCATAAAATATAACTGATAGTCCCATAGCATGTGAAGCTTTTCATGCATACATCATACATTCATACATACAAGCTATCTATATTTGTGCTGTAAGGTGTGAATTTAATTGGATCTTAGTTTATTTTATTGCAACAAAGATTTAAGGAATGACCGTTGACTAGGTTTCAGATGTTGTAAACTGGACAGACGCTGTATATCTTTCTACGACTACAGTTTGAGGAATGACTGCTGACTGGGTTACATATGTTTTATACTAGACATAATCTGTATATCTTATTACAAATATAATTTCCCGAATCCCGTTGACTGGGTTACATATGTTATTTACTGGACCGACGCTGTTTATCATTTTGCTGCTTCGATTTCAGGAATCACTGTTGACTGGGTTACAGATGTTGTGTACTGGACAGACGCTGCCTATGATGCTATTGTAATTTTAGGACTAAAACATCCAAACGTGGCCGAGATACTGGTACAAGAAGATCTTGATGAACCTTATGGAATCGTGGCGTATCCTACTCGGACTGGAGGGTAAGGGATATTACTACTACTATTTCCTCCATACACACCCCCCTTCTCCTTCGTTCTTTGTCAGTCAAAACTTGTAGCATTATCAACCAGGTGGAATTGGTTTGCTTTTCGATTCTTTGCATTATAAGCTGACCAGAACTGTGAAAGCAATATACACGAATTTATTTGTATCTCTGTTGTAGATGATTGCCTAGACAGTTATTTGAAACAACCTTATGGTGCAAGATGAGATTACGTTTTTATATTATGATAAATAACGTCTTTACGACAATACCCCGAGACGACTCGTACATATGCAAATCAACATCACCTCCTGTAGGAAGTACGAGATCATACAGAAGCCATTGAAAATACACGGAAAAAAGTTTAATAAACGCAAATTTCAGTATTGTCGTTTTTACAATAGCTCAGTATGCAACTCAGTCATAGATCATCCATCCTTTCAAATTCATACTGGTAGTGTTAGACCGCATTCTAATCGAGGAGGAGGAGGAGAATAATACCTAAAATATAATACAAAGTCAATAAACATCTCCGAAGGTTTGCACGTGTTTCTATGGAAACTCCAACAGAAAAACAATACATACGAAATAATTAAAATGTTTACTGATATGTCTTATATTTGGACCTGTCGTCATACATTTTATGCATCAGCAGCTATTTTGAGATAGTGTCGATAAGTACTTTAAAGCTCTATGCAACATTAGATCGCATAATAAATGAAGGGACAATATTGTGTAACAACTATGCAGCATTAGATCGCATAATAAATGAAGGTACAGTATTGTGTAACAACTATGCAGCATTAGATCGCATAATAAATGAAGGTACAATATTGTGTAACAACTATGCAGCATTAGATCGCATAATAAATGAAGGGACAATATTGTGTAACAACTATGCCCTAGTACATTTAAATAGTCCAGCTAAAAATGCATGTAGGTTTCAGAATGCAAACACCATATCACCAGCTTACAGAAAATCAATAGTGAAATATGAAAGGGTTTAAAATGGGCAAGCATGCAAATTTATTAAATACATTTAATTGTACAACTAACGTACGCGAAACATGACACACTACCTAGTATACGCAGTAATTGCATTGTATTACTAGGATAAAAATATGTCATATAATCTTATGTAGGCAAAACTTCAAAATATATAAACACACACACACACAGACACACACACACATACACACACGCACACACACACACACACATATATATATATATATATATATATATATATATATATATATATATATATATATATATATATATATATATATATATAGAGAGAGAGAGAGAGAGAGAGAGAGAGAGAGAGAATATGAGAGATACATTCAGTGGGAATTACATCTAATGCAATCGTCTAACCTTTTTAAAACAAAATAGTGCCGTATACAGTTAAATTCAGTTTAAAGATTCTAAAGCAGTAATAGTACATTTAAATATTACAAATTAAATAAATAGAATTACCGAAACTATATACTGATTTTTTTCTTACCTGTAAATAACTAGTAGTGAAATATAAATAATTAGTAGGGAAATATAAAAATTGCTATAATAAGCAATGACTTCAATAATTTGGTTACAAAATACAAATCAAGTTAGCACAAAATGAAAGTAACCTTTTAGAGTCTTCCAGCAAGAAAAGAATTGAGACTTATAAATTAACAATACTATCACTAAAAGACTTAGAAATAATTTTAAATGACACTGAATCACATTTGTGACAGTTTTTCATTGGAGAATTTGGTTTTGTGAAGGTACAGGTACAGCTAGACTTATTGATCATAATCATGAAGAAGTACACCCCAGAGGGGTTGGGATGGTAACAATTCTAGGATATATTTTTTCCTTGTGTAAAACATATTAATGAGCAGAGGTAAAATGGATACTGTAAAGGAACTTTTTTGTTGACATTTTACATGTCAGATTTGGTCGGAAGATAATCGAATGTAAAAGTTGAATGATTCACATGACTGAATATATTTATCATTGCGTTTATGGAATTCAAGAAATTCAGTTGAAATGTATAAAGTGATTGAAATTACATTAAAACCGTTGGAAATTAAAGGTAGAAAGAAAATTATACATGTTGACATGGTGATCATATTCGCAATAAACGATGTCTCGAGCTGCTACAATAATGGATGGTACCAATAATCGAATAGAGATATCTGTTTCTAATTGCATTCTTAATTGTATTCAATAGGTGAGAAAATCAGTACTATGCTACAGTGGAGACAACTTGTGAGATATTCTCTGTGGAAAGGTTCACTTGCGAATGTACATTTCATTTTATTAGTACATTTTGTTGTTTACTGGAAAGTCTAAAGTATCATGGTATACTATTTTTCTACATAAATATTTCCTTGCCAAAGGAATACATAGAAAAAAGAGCATTTCATAAGTATTTTGAGTTCACCTCAGATCGCGCATTGTTGTGAGCCATCCTTTACCGTGGTGCTTATTGCATTCACATATTTTACAATAGTTTGAATAGAATCTCAAAAATAATGTAAGACGGAATGTAACAGATAAATCAAGCGCATTGGGGGAAGAAAACAAAAAGCATTTTCATTGAAAAATAGTTTGTCATATATATATATATATATATATATATATATATATATATATATATATATATATATATATATATATATATATATATATATAATCTGTCTGTTACAGTTATAGTAAATTAAGCTAGTCCATTTTAAAATAGAAACTTTATTGATTAGCCAATTTTACCGGTTGTACTTATGGTAATAAGTAAATTACTAACGCGATATTAGCATAATACATTAATAAGGGCAATACAATTCATTTCAAATGTTTCCTTGCCGTTATCCTTTGATTAAGTACCTCGTATGTATATTATTAAAAATAATAATAATAATAATAATAATAATAATAATTAATAATAATAATAATAATAATAAATAATTATTAATAATAATAATAAATAATTAATAATAAAAATAATACCATTACTAACAACAACAAAGACAACATCAACACCAAATAAGATACTATAACTACTACTACTACTGTTATTATTATTATTATTATTATTATTATTATTATTATTATTTTCTGAGGATAACACAGTTGATAATAAAGTAACACAAACAATTGTATATGTTGTCATAAATAATATAATGTAAAAACTACAACTGCAACGTATATTTAAACGTAAAACTCTTCTACGTATCTGACACGCGCACATTTAAACATATAATTTGCAGACAGACATACATTAGATTCAAAAGTAAACGTTGAAGAAATTTAGGAAGAGGACTCTTAAATGAATAGTGTTGGTGTTTGTCTAGTAGTATTGGTAAATATATTCAACAGCACTGCTGCAGAATACGTAAAGGATATTTTGTAGAGAATTGTTCTGAATTTAGGAAAATGAAAGCTAGAGTACAAAATAGACTGTGTAAATGAATATTTGGGGAGTTAAGTAATCATTCATGTACAGTGGAACCATGCTACAAATCGACTGATTTGTTAAAATTGCTTTATTATACATTAGTCTGTAATGCAAATGTAATCAGTATATAATAGCAAATTAAAAAATTAAGTGTTATACGGCTACAACACTATAGTGGACTGTTAATCAGCGTATCAAATTTGGTTTAGATACCGCTGTTGCTGTTGCTTCTCATTAAAAAAATAACAATATACATTATTTTAGCAATCTTGTCACTGCTTCTGTTCCTTTTATTTTTATTATAATTGTTATTATTATTATTATTATTATTATTATTATTATCATTATTATTATTATTATTATTATTATTATTATTATTATTATTATTAATAATAATAATAATATTATTATTATTATTATAATTTATTATCATTATTATTATTATTTATTATTATTATTATAATTTATTATTATTATTATTATTATCATCATTATTATTATTATTATTAATATTATTATTATCATTATTATTATTATTATTATTATTATTATTATTATTATTATTATTATTATTATTAGCCGTTGGCGGTTGTGATGTTGGTGTGAAACACGTATTTCATTTTACATGGGATGAAAAACTTATCTGATCGCAACACTGCAGCCAGGCTCGTGCAGTACTTGATAAGTGACGATGACAATAATGCACTGCAATGGTTTTGTTTTCATTTCATGGCAGAACAATTCTATTGAACATAACAGCCCTTAAGAGATCGTGTATTATGATGTAACCGTATCAGAAATCACAATTACTTTTTGTTTTCAATCATGTTTCCTGTCGACTTCATCCTAAATATAGATCAACTAATTTTCAGCTTTACACTGATCTTTGAAAATATAATCTAGGTGGAGTTAATGTAATGATTCGATTGCACGCCAAACCACTACTATATATTGTACTGTCTTTCCATCGACCGCCAGAAAATATTCCAATATTTGCAATTGATCCAACAGTAGCGTTTACTTTTTGTTTCGCAACATAGTCTTTCTTCATATTCTAATTTTATGAAAAATTTAATTTGCAGCATTCGTTACACCAAGATGATAGTAGTGTGAAAAAAAAAATGTAATTTCGATTGAGATCATCGTTTCTTTCTTTCCAAAATCTGATTGCAATAACACGCAATACAATTTTGATTTCATTGCGATATGCATGGATATATGTGTTGTGTATTGAGAAATCCAGTTCTAACGCACCACACATTTATTAAACTTGTATCTCACAGGGGCAGTATGCCACATAATGTTATTCACAATATGCTTACAACAGCATGTTCTGAACAGTTATTTATAAGTGCTAACTATTTATGAGCAGCGTGCTTTCAATGTTAAGTAAAATCCTCTTGAATCGATTGCGAGTCCCATTTTCCTATTAGCCCAACCAGCTCTGTCCTTTTGTGTAATACTTGTTGATTTTATAGACCATCCTTATTTCGTTCTCTCGCACTGAACGAGACAGTTATGGTCTATCTGTTGTATTGTATGGAATACACTATAAATGTATAAAAGTAGCCTCCCTTTTGACGACAACGATCGGCCTTTAAACGGTCGTACATGCGACTACAATGGACCGTCAAATGGCCGTACAGCGACTACAATCGGCCGTTAAACGGTCGTACATGCGACTACAATCGACCGTTATGCGGTCGTACATGCGACTACGATGGGCCGTTAAACGGTTGTACAGGTGACTACAATCGGCCGTTATACGATCGTACAGGCGACTACGATCGGCTGTTAAATGGTCGTACAGGCACTCGTTTGCAGAAATTAGATGTTATCCCAATAACCTTATCATTCGGACAAAATTCACTCACAAACACACCATTTTCTTTGTACACTGCACAACAATAGTCTATATCGTTTAACCGGTTAAAAAAAAAAGGGGGGGGGGGGGCGTGTGCATCATGTCAACTAAGGTATTACTGTGCTGATAATTGATGATATATGGTACGTTTTTACGTACTGAAAGTTACTTCGTCCCTACAAAAATAACGTATGTACTGGTATTGTCAGTCGAGTCGAACTGCGTAAGACAACGATCCGGATCTGTCATAGCTTGATGCGCCTGCGTCGGCATATCTAGGTCTGTGCAGTTTGCAAATGAACACGTCTTATAAGCTAGCGCGTATGATACGTATGTATTTTGAATGGATTTTAACCAAAGAAAATTGACAGGAAACTAACAAAATTTCAATACATCATTTATTGCTATAACCATTGTGGTAATTACATAGATGTAAAGTGCATTGGGGGCCAAAGTCTAGTACTATAATGGTATAACTGATTTAACCTATTTCTGTCTTTACTTAGGTTACATGCCTAGGTGGATGCGTGCGTGATTGCTCTGGGCGTAACCATATAAAAATAAATAAATAATCGCGCATATCTTAAAGAAATACACGATATTAGGGTTTATATATAACCAACTACGTATCAACATACTTTACTAAGAATACATTCGATCAACATTTACCACAGACGTACACAACAGACAACATATTCATTGCCCTAACAGGTACTGTAGATAATACAAAAATCGTGCGCATTTCACAAGTAAATGTTAGATTCCATTGTTATTTAGACTGCAGGTCCTGCTGATATGTTGCGTAAAAATGGAGCTTCACCAAAATAAAATAATAACCATAAACCTTGAGAACACACGATCTCAGTAACTTTGTGTAGGAAAATGAATGTCAGTCCTAGTGACATATATAAATTTTAATAGTCTAGGTCTACGCAGACGAAATTGCAGTTAAAAAATATTCCATCTTTAGAAGTAATTGTAGGTAATTTGAGCATGGTATTATGGATCTAACTGGTAGCAGATTATCATTAACATTCTTTTATTGATATTGTGGTGAAATAGTGAAACACCTTGCATACAATTATCCATGAATGCCAAAATGTCAGTTAATACAGGCGTTTATGCATTTTTTGTCGGGTTCTACAAATTATTTTTGTAATTTAAGTTGAAATTCATTTTACCTGTTCAATATAACCATTAAATATAACTGCTGTTTGTGGTAATCAGAGTGAAAATTGTGAATTGCTTTAGGGTTTGTAGAAGGCAGTATGCAAAAGCGACCGTGTACTTTGTACGTTTTTTGGAATGGTTTCATTTTTAAAGTGTACTTGTTATATAACATCATAAAGGGGCATTGCTATGCATTATAATCAAATACAAAATTCTTGGAAATTACTGTCCTTAAGGTAATTCAACTTTTCACAAGCGAATTTGATTTTAATTCTTCAAGAGCTTTTCAGACTTTCGAAGTTAAAGTTTCAAAATCGGTACACGTTGATGTTCACACCATGGGCATTACATCACGGGTTCTGTACATATGACTTTAATTAAAAAAACTATATAATTTAATTATTTCTAAGTTACTCTAACTAAAACAATTACAAATAATATATCAAAATATTTAAGCTACAGCCGCAAAAACAAGCACTATTTTTTTCTTAGTTTAGAATTCTTCACCAATAGAAATCAGATTTGCATTTTTATACGAGTCCCTCAACAAAGTAGTTGTAAAAAATTGTACGAATGGGTCTTAATGAGGACAAACATGTCGACTGATATGTGGATAAGCGGGAAATTTACATAATTGGGCGACATAGGGACAAATAATAATGTAACAATTATCCGCCATGTTGAAACATGTATTGGGACAAAGGGGAAATGTTATGTTAAATAGTTCTGTAGTATCCAATACCTAGTTATATGCTACCTCAAACCAATTTGTTTACTGTCCAACCAGCAGTGTTCAATGACCAAGACTCAATGATATACTATCCAACATCTCAAATTTAGCATCCAATACCAATCAGATACTATCCAACACGCTGTGTCGTGACCAATACTACACACACACACACACACACACACACACACACACACACACGCGCGCACACACACACACACATATATACACACACATATACACACATACACACACACACACTATCCAACGAAATGTGTAAAGTGTAAAAAGGATTGTTTAAATCACACGCAAAATGGTTTGAGCAATGATAAACTCTATACTTACGTACACGCAAACATTCCTTCACGCGAGAGTAGTTGTGTGTATTGCCACAAACACAAAATATAAATAGGGATTTTACGTTTTAGGTTTCTGAATAGACATACCCATGCGCCAAATGAAAAAGAAGGCTGTTTTCAAAATGTATCAATGAGAACTGGGTTAGAAAAAAGGTTATAGTGATGGTTAACAAAATAGTGCTAAAACAGGTGTCAAACCTTTCAGCCGATCTATAGACCATCCGTAACAAAAATTGTAAGCGAAAAAACAAGGTCAGTTCCAAACAATGTAGCTATTTACAAGGACGAATAGAATGAAGAACCGTCAACATATTGTACAATTTGATATTTAACATTTGCAAATATGTGCACACGTGTTTATAAAGTTATGGCTTAACATCGTAAGTTTAAAAGACGCTTTGTATTGATTATCATGTTTTCTTGTCTCTATATTTCACACTTAATTATATATATATATATATATATATATATATATATATATATATATATATATATATATATTTACACACACACACATATCAGTCATGGATAATTGTATGCAAGCTGTTGTAGATACAAGTCCACACTTTCACTATTTCACCACAATATCAATAAAAGAATCTTAATGATAACCTACGACCAGTCAGTTCCTTACTACCATGCTGAAAATTACCCACAAGTACTTATAAAGATGGAACCTTATATATATATATATATATATATATATATATATATATATATATATATATATATATATATATATATATATATATATATATATATATATATATATCATTATATCTATCTATCTATCTATCTATCTATCTATCTATCTATCTATCTGCCTGTATGTCTGCTTGTCTCTCTATATGAGAGAGAAAGAAAGAAAGAAAGACAGAAAGAAAAAAGAAAGAAAGAAAAAAGAGAGAGAAAGAGAGAGAGAGAGAGTTATGTATATTATTTTTCAACTGTTTTGTTACTTTTCATTTTTTTTGTATTACATCATATTGTAATGTAGCAGTGTATGCTGGACCTGACCTTGTCCAAAATTGAGTTCATGTCTGCTTGAACTGACTTATTTTTTATTTAGTCATTGTAAAACAGCTTATACATACCTACATTTTTTATTATCTGTGTGTGTGGACTTAATATCAGGATCATTGGTAATAGAAGTGATGAATATGTTGATTTGTTTCGAAGGTTTGGAGATTCCTAAATGACTTATTATTATTCTTGGCTATTGGTTTATAAAGATTAGGATCATTCTTTTTTCCATTAGATAATGATTTTTTTTTTAGAAAATGCCTCTGGTGTCATGAGGTCAAGTACAGAACTATATAATCATGTGATTGTGAGGACTTGTTCATGAGTGATTTAACATCTAGCACTTTCAAGTTGTTTTATGTTGTGACCGGTTGAGCTGAATTGTATTATTTTCAAATATTGAATCCAAGTGATTGCTCTGGAAATACAAACGTGATCTGATACGATTCACGGATAAAGATAGCCCTAATAAAATATTAACGGATAAGGGAGCTTCTAAGAATTTGTTATTGTCTTGTACTCTGCCTATTTCTGAGAAGACTTCTTAATGAGAATTTTCTTATTCAGGAAGTAGAGTGAAGTTTTATTAATGTTCGTCTCCATGATGTAAATTTGTCATAAGATTTAGTCTCAGGACCCGTGACAGTTGGAATGGTGTATTGTTTATTCACGGATGGCATTCATTTATTACTAGGCAACGACCTTGCTGGATATAAGGTTGTGGTTAATTCAGTTGTAACTGACAAGCCTTGTTTAGATTAGAGCTTTGATCCTATTCAGAAAAAAATCTCTAATTTATTAACCACGTGTGCAGTAACCAGAGCTATGACAAAGAAAGCTCTTGAGAATGATGTTGATCAGGAAAGTATCCCTTTCGCTGACACATATTGGTCAGTCGTTTGATGAGGTCACTTTCACTCCTCGTTGGATAAATCGAAGGTTACTGATCTGAGTAACCCGCTTGTGACCACCCATTCTCTTTATTATAATCAGGGTGACAACATTCAATTGCTTGTCGTAGAACTGGAACAATATCTTGAGATCTCCTCTTTGGTTCAAAATGCCATATGTGAAACTGAAGCCACATAAATAAACGTTGTTATTTCATTACAAATTGGATTCGTATAAGCAAATGGAGACCACACGAGGTACCTTCTGGTGACAAGTGGTCAGTGAACTTTCATATTGTAGTAGCAAAATTGCACAGACCGGAAATTCTTAGTCTGGCTCATGAAACTCTTATGGCTGGTCATTTTGTAATTAATAAGAAATATCACAGGATCTTGAATCACTTCTATTGGCCAACAATTAAAAGTGATGTTTAGAAATACTGGAGATCTTGTTACACATGACAAATGGTATGAAAATCGAATCAGAAGACACCCAATGCTCATCCTCAATCTATTCCAGCATTAGAATGTTCATTATGCAGAATACTGATAGACAGTGTCGGTCCCTAACCAAAGACCAAGCCAGGGACAGAATACTTGTTGATCATAATGTGTGTCCACAAGATTTCCAGAGGCGATTCCTTAGAGGAATATTACAATTAAAACAATAGTAAAAGCTTTGATATAGTGTTTGACTTAATTTGGCCTTCCCAAATGTATCAAATCTTTTCAACGATCATATTTTATGTCCGACATTCTTCATCAAGTTATGTACGAATTTGGCATCTAACAGTTCAATTCCTTTGCCTATCATCATGCTATCCATCAAACTGTGAAAAATATGATTCGGTCATATTGTTTTGATATGGGTTAAGATTAGGATGAAGTCGTTCATTTATTATTGTTTGATGTTATGGATATCGTTCATTTATTATTGTTTGATGTTATGGAATCTGTTCAATAATCGTTAGGATTCAGCCCGTTTAAATTAGGTTTTTAACGTAATGTGCGTGCATTACTGAAGTTGTTAAAAGGCAAACTTCTTTCTAGTAAAGATACCGAGATCAATCTTCTCGAGTATGTTTCCAATTTTAAATATAAGTATTCCAAGTCTTGTAAGGTTGCAATAGCTAATATGCACTCTACACAGTCAAAAATGAAATTAAGTATCAAGTCATCTTCAAACCATATGTTATTATTCTTACACAGTTGAAAATAATTTAAATGATCTAACTTATATAATAAATACTCATAAGGGCAAAAACAAAAGCAACATTGTCATATAAATATATTCAAGAAGTATGTGGATAAAGATAGCCAGGTTAATCATGCAATTAATTCATCTGTATCTGTCCCACTCAGTGAGGAATTAAGTGAAGAAAGCAGTCAGACTCTATGACTTTGGATCAACAAATATCGGAAATTCAGACATTATAAATAATCTATACCAGAACATTTCACATTTGCAACAACAAGAAAAGTAAAAACAGTTAATATTAGAGTATGAGCACTTTATTTCCAGATGTTCCTACCAGAACAAATCAAATCTACGATGGCGTTCAAATTGTAATTTCCACACCACTGACACAACACCCATACAGAACGAACTCTCTCAAACAGGAATCTTTGAGAAAAGAAATACACTATTTTGCTGGATAATGATTTCATGGAGCCGAGTAAAAGAGATTGCAGTTTACCATGTATGCTTGTTCCGAAACCAGAGAATACTAATGGAACTGATTCGTCTCGGCTCCATTTATGTAGCCATGCATATGTTCATGACATGTTGGTGCAATGCGAGAGTACTGTCTATAGTAACACCTACGTCTCGTACTGGCTGCGTGAATTTAATGTTGATGTTGCTGATATGCATTGTCTGAGGCAAACGATGTGAATAAGAAAGTCTTTGTGTTGTGATCAGAATGACCACCGTTTTATCATCATTCATCTGCAGCTTGTTACATGTCATATATGATTTCAAATCAGAAATGCACCTCTCTACTCCATGGATAGTAGCATCAACTTGGGTGGCTAGACTTGTATATCTGGATGTCATCAGCGTACAATTGGTGTGACACTGGGTGATAATCTATGACACTTGACAGCGGCTGAGTGTATATAATGAAGAGAACAGGTCCAAAAACAGACCCCGGTGGAACACCAAAACATAGATCTACTGGGCTGGAGTTTATTCCATTTGCAGATACAATTGGTGTCCTGTTGACTAAGTAGGATTTGAGCCACTGTAAGGTTGTATTCTGAATGCAAAATACATGCTGGAGACGGTGAAGTAATATATCTTGGTCTATTGTGTCAAACGATGCAGACAAATCAAAGAGGGTGAGGACTGTGATCTTTCCACTATCCAAATCAGAGAGAATGTCATTAAATACTTTCAGAAGAGTAGTTTCAGTACAGTGGGAAGAGCGATATGCAGATTGTACATTGCTAAAAAGACTGTTTGAATTCAAACGAGATACAATATACACTGAACATGTACTGTCAGGCATTCACATTTGACAGTTTATCTAAATTATTATTCTGCTTTACTTAATATTTCTAACGTCTCCTCACCCTTTGGACGACTTGATTAACACTACCATTGTTCATATGTCCAGAGACATCGTCGTACGACACAAGCGAAAAAGCTGGTAGTGTCATGGATAATCCAGAGAGAGAGAGAGAGAGAGAGAGAGAGAGAGAGAGAGAGAGAGAGAGAGAGAGAGAGAGAGAGAGAGAGAGAGAGAGAGAGAGAATGGAGGAGGCGGGATCGATGGTTCGGAGATTTTTCTTTTTAATACCTATTATTCGAAGTTTAAAATAGGTTTAAGAAAAACCACAAAGGATTAAAACACAAAACAGTATGCATGCCTCGTAACCAACAAGTATAACACATCTGTCTAATTTCACTGGCTATTGAAACTATGTATCAATGAGTATCATTGGTATTATGAACACTGAAGATAGATCCCAAGGAAAGAGTAAGCATACGACTAACCAGATAGGTTACTTGTTACAAGTTCAGTTTTATTTGTTTCGTCCAGCGCAATATGTTTTACTCTTACTGCAGATTTCAGCTGTTTTTGTCATTTATGCACGAGAGGAGAATGGGAAGAGTAAAGGATTCCGATGAAACTGTGTTTCATTTTAATATCATTTAGACAACAGGGACAATTATTAGCTTTTGTCGTTATTTTCATGTCATTTGTGATTAATGAAAGAGTAAAAATTCATCATTCAGCCTGTGGTTGAACAAATGTTTATATATTCGTATTATTGAGCCATTGGCGGATCACAATTTGATATATCATTAGTATTTGTATATCAATTTGCTTTTTTACACCAACACGTTAAATGCCATGTTATTTATATGCATGTGATATATATATATATATATATATATATATATATATATATATATATATATATATATATATATATATATATATATAGATGCGTGTCAGTTTTTTGCATTTATATATATATATATATATATATATATATATATATATATATATATATATATATGTGTGTGTGTGTGTGTGTGTGTGTGTGTGTGTGTGTGTTTCAGATCATATAGATCATAAACATTCTAACAAATCTTGTAAAAGAACATTTTTCATTCTGTTTCAGATACCTATTCTGGTCGGATATTGGCGATGAACCTAAAATTGAAAGGGCCCAACTAAGTGGACGAAATAGGAAAAAAATAGTATGTTAATGATATACGCTTTATAAAATTTCCATATCAGAAATATCAATAGTTGAAATAACTGCATCCCTATTGTGAGCTAACAATTCCCATGCTTTTGACATTGCTATATTAGGTGTAATTCTCAATTTATAAAACTATTCCACTTTGAAGAATAATATCATCCGTGTAGATAGGGCATTTCATCAACCCATTAGTCCGAATGTTTTGTCCTGCACAATGCATTTCATAGGATGGAAGTTTCGTAACCGAAACCGGTTCACATTCCTTAGGAAAAGAAATACCTCTCAAGTCAATTAGGCGCATTCTGCATAAAGGTGCAACTCTCAAACATCAGAACATCTACTGAAAGGTCCCTTTCCTTAAGAACCAGCGTTCATAGGTCACTGAAACGTTCGGACTAAAACGTTCTAGAACTGTTAAACACATACGAGAGTTCAAATAAAATGTTCAATATCGCTAAGGTATCGGAGTACGATTGCCTGGATTGAGTGCTGCAGATTGCTCTTGCAATGACCCAAATTGTCATTTCGGGTCAATACGATCGGCTATACAATTAATCGAGACAGACAAAAATAAAAATATATAGTTATCGAGTCCAACATTACCTATATAAATAATAATGATTATATAAGGAGTATATGATTTAATAAAACAAGAAATTAAAATAAACAAAATCATTCGACTTTACTCGAAATCGGTTAATCAATGCGAAACGTTCTGCGTACTGGACACTGAGTTAATCATCTGCTCATTTTAGGAAATTCGTGTTTTGCAATAAATAATAATGTGAAACAATGGTCATATTAATTTATACCAGATTACGTGCAAAGTGCTCGCAGTAGTCGATAAAGTGAAGAAATTAAGCAGAAACGCGATGTAAATAAATTATATCTTACACTGCTGTTTTACTCTGCACCCCCACCCCCGATCATTTACATGCACACTCGTTTTTCACGTCATTCATAAATTGATCAAGTATAATATATGTTTCTATGGTACATCAGCAAAGCTATGTTTTTTAATGCCGAGGCAGTTAGGATAAAGAGTCACCGCGGTAGCCGACCTGGGCTGACGAGATGACAGCATTCCAGTCTGGACCGTGTCGCTCGCGATCTGGACATGCTAACCGCCTGCTGCCTCAGTTAATCATTTCTGGCGATATACAAGATATCGCATTGGGCCTATGCTGTATATTCTATAACTAGTGATACAATGCTTGGATTTTGCACTGTAACCATGATGAATGAGCGTTGTTATCAACAGCAATATATTTACACGGTACTATAAAGCTAATTGATAAAAAGTACAATGCCCTTACACACATAACTTGCAAGAAAATGCTAACTCGTTAAAAAAACTGTTTGAAAACTTAGTAAAATTGTTAAAAGCATGGTTTACCAAATTTACGAGAATATATATTTTGCGTTCTTCCGTTCTTACGACTAATCGTCCGCTCTTACGACGAATCGTTCACTCTTATTCGTAATCGTCAACTCTTAAGACTAATCGTCCACTCTTATTCGTAATCGTCAACTCTTTCGACTAATCGTCCACTCTTACGACCAAGTCTTGATATACTTGCGGTATTTACGAGGGAGAGGAAGCATTTCGCTTTCATTAATTTGTGACAAGGTGCTGAATTGTAGCAATACCATCTGTAGCTATGTTGATGTAGTTTTAAATAAAACATATATGGAAGTTCAGTCATGGTGTTATACAACACATATTGTTTTTTGTTGCAATGAACAATGTTTTCGTTACAAAATATATATTCTATGTTATGAATATAATTTGAACATTTCTTTTAGTTTCCAGTTGTTGCAAAAGGTAGAGAGGAGATTCCAACAGCTTTGCTGGTCGATCCGGAAACTGAGAGGTGATACAAATGTTCTTTCTCAAATGTCTAATTAAGGATGCCAAATTCATGTATTTCTCTGATATACCATAAACTTAAATTATATATAAAAATATTAAGCATGCGTTTGATGTGTGTGTCGGTTGCTCGCTAATATCCTTTTCATTCACATGTAGATTTGTTTTTAAACTTACATAAACAGTTTACTTCTATTCTGTCCACAATAGATTTTAAATTAAGAGTATAGATTTATATTCAGCAGATATTGAGAAAGCATAATTATACTGTAAAGAATACGTACCAGAGATATCTTTAGACTTTAGACCAATACTGACTGTTGTAATTTAAAACCTGCAATAATACCCCCAAACATTTGAAAATAAATCTCTGCACAAATGATTAGCATATTTTGTAATTGACATAGTTTTGATTTGGACTTATTGTTGGATCGGGTGTATTTTCAAGTAACGAGAGTTGCTAGGCGCCGAGAAAAAGTTGTATTTGTATGTACACTTAAGCAGATATGATTCAGAGTTTATAATTTTAATTTTTAATTTTAATTTAAACTTTATTGTGATCAAATTAATTCATAGATGATTCTCCTAAAGGGTTTCGAACGTGTGTGGTTTTTCTAAATCAGATTTGTTTCCTCCAAATGCCGACTTGTCTGCGTGCAAATTAAGCTTTAACCATGAAAGGAAAATACTTTACTTTCAAGACCAAAACATCACATTAATTGTGTTGCTTTTGTTTCGTAGTGGGATAATGTTTGATAACGGTTTAATTTCAAAGCAGTCGTCTACATTTTCCCTGAAAAAAACCCAAAAATACAGTAAGATCTTATTTTATTAGGCTCTATTGGCTGACAAAATCTGGTTTGGTAGCATCCAGTGACCTAGATGGAAAAGGGATTAAATGGTTTTCCACGACCGAACAAGATTATTTTGATATGGATATGTTTCAGGTAGGTACTTTTTTTTAACTTACATCATGCTCAGAGAAGTATAATCAGCAAAAAATGTACAAATTCAATGAAGACATTACATGAAGAGCATCTCTAAATGTTTCATGCTAAGTTCAAGTTTCTTTGTGTCTGGATGCTATATATGTATTCATTTATATATCGATCTGTCTATCCTTGTTTTTCTCCTAATACATTCAAAATATTTTTAATGTAATTTTATTGCTATAATTCTATGGACTGCAAGGTATATGTCTTTCAATCTTGCGACATGTAATATAGGCAATTATTGATTGTTGACTTTCGCTCGCAAATATCTTTTTTGATACCAGCTGAGTAAGTGTGTAGATAACCATAACCGTTTCAATGTATGGGTTTTAATCTGAATGAAAATTTAGTGGACCGAAAACAAACAAAATAAAATTTAATGAGTTAATAATTTAAATGCCAGAATTTTCATTATCCATCCACATTATTAAAATAGTACTTGTGGGATACAACTTTACATTACGCGATAAACATAAAAAAAGAAAATAGACACATATAAAGCAAACGTCATCAAAATTGGATTACTTTTTTACTATTAGATTTTCAGAGGTAGTTGGGAGCTTATCGATAACTTACAATTGGAACATTTACGCATCTGATTCATATTTGTAATATTTTCAAAATTGTTTATTGCATTAAATGGAGATAAAACAATGCTATAGTTTGCGTTACTTCATAACTATATAAAAATATCTAAATGTAACAGGGAAAAATTCGAAATAAAAAATTGCAATAGTTAACTTTTGGGGTGGGATCGGGTGGGATGAGGTTGGATTCGCATAATGACAGGAGGTATTTATGACCAATAAACCTCCATTGATATCTGATAATGTTATATCAACTGCAACGAAATCATGTAACTAAAGTAAAAGAGAGTATTTACTGTTATCACTCAGATTGATGCCTGAAAACTGATGCACAAACCGGGTAAGCATTGTCGAACTTTATATGAGTCGCAAAGGCCGATCTAGCATGTCTCTCTGATAGCTGAGTTGATTAAGAATCGGGTTAGAAACCTAAAAGAGCTGATAGACAGAGTCTTACTTCTGCCAAAATATTTTGCACTTAACACCTAATGATGACCATTTGCAAAGCAGATCCAAAAAATCATCACGAAACATACTTAAAGCGCAAACAATGATATAATAATAATTTGTCTACGCAAAAGCATTGCAGTAACAAAGTTAAATCGAAAAAGCATCGGAAAGGAGCTTGTCCTGTTCAAAGTATATGAACCGGGAGCTTTCGTGACATTATGGTATACACACACAAATGGTCAAAATGAGTCACCGTCACAGTGTATACAAAAAAGTAGCCCATCCGTAACTGCACATGGAATGTAGTGGTTTTTTATGACTTGTAAAATGTCGCGTGAAACTAGGAAACAAAACGTCTGAACTGAAAACAAATTAATATTTGTAGGAAATTATCTGCGAACTGGAAATGTAACATCCACCTTGGCTGGTGCAGTCGGTTTTCCCTAAGTACTAAATCACAGGGTGAGATTCCCTGGACACTGGTGTGGGCACTATTCTAAGCTTTGTAGTAAACCACGGAGATGTACTTGCTTAAAACCATTCAAAGAGTTAGATCATAAACATATATTAAAACTTTGTTTCTTAAATACATCAGATATGAAGACCTGTATACCTCATAGTACATATCGATACTCGAATTAGAAATAATATAAGCAAACTAATACAGAACGAATAAAACAAAGGTAAACATGAATCATTACGAAAAGAACTTAGATATTAATATTAGAGAAATGTAAATTGATACTGGTGCACGTGCTATCCACTGTAGCATTTTGATGATTATACAAGTCAAATGAGTACAAAATGGACGTTAAAAGCAGCTAAGAATATGCAGTAGGAATTCTCCATATATGTGAATACTATTTATAAAGAAAAAAGCACAGACCACGAAAATACGGGGGAGTGACTGCATACAGTTGTCTTATAATGAATTTGAAAAATACAAATCCCGTGGTATTCACAGATGAAGAAAGAGTACGTAATGACTGAGTTACCATGCGTGGTCATGGAGAAGGCAAGTACAAAAGTCCTGACCATAGACGCTGTCATTTGAATTCTAGGTACCGAAACTACATCGCTTTATTCATTCATAAATTTTCTCATTATGCATTTTCTTTTCATTAAGAAACTTGTACAAAATATCCAGACCAAGAGGTAAAATATAATACTAAAAAATGGAAAACAAAATATTTTTATTGGATAAAATTTTTATAGTCGATAGACAAGCGAAGGATCTTAAAGAAGTAACACTTTGAAAACTATTATGCTTGTATATAGATTGTCGCATAAGTGACAGTAATTAGAGCAGTTGGCTAAATATTTGAATGATGGTCAGCTCGTAGCCACAATGTAAATACACACAACCTATATATTTGAGAAATGGTGTATACCCATGCTAGATAAAATTTGCATACCAATAGAAAAAAATGGTTTCCATTAAAAGCAATGCACAATTTGGCACGTGCAAGTATTGCTTATTCCGCCACAAAAAAGCACCAGGTAATGCATTTGTATTCAGGTAAAGCCATCACCAGATATGTAGCATTATCAAACAAACCAGAAGTGTCTGTCTCTTATTTCAAGCGCTTCTGACTTGACAACGTGAGCACAATACTTTTCCGTCACGTCAATGTCTTAAATTGAATTAGAAACGCTAGCTTGAAAAGTTATCTCTACCGTTCCTGAACGAATATCCATAAAAGCACTGCAATTTAACAAAAGAACTTCTTAAAATGATTTGTTAATCCTAAATTAAAACACTGCTCAAATAGTGTCTGAACATCTGGACAATGTGGTTTTCGGTGATTTGCTTTAATGGAAAGTAATTTGGACGTAGGAGTTTCATTAGAAAGGTTATTATGGTCTGAGTTGGTCATAAATGGAAATTACGAACTTTCTCTACGCCCGCCATGGTTGTAATTCTGAAAATATTTGTCTCCAAATTTATGGCTATTATCAAAATGAGATTGTCAAAAAATATACGTCGTACGATACATAATTGGCCCAAAATGAAAATAGTGCCAATCGTAATAAGTATATTTGCCACAATTATTGTTCTCAAATATCTTTTTCGCACTATTCCATCTGATAGGTCGATAATTACGCCAAAAAATTATACTTTGTCCTAAATGAATATGGTGCAAATCTGACGCCCATTATGTCCTCAATAGCGGCTGATTTGCAAATTTTGCAGTCGGTGAAGAATACCCGTGATGATGTCAACAATCACGAATTAAAGGAAATAATTTTTCTGAGTTTGAATTCCTGGATAATAGTTACATTCAGTAGAGCATTAATCACGTCATTGGACTTGTTTTGTCTCTATTATTTTAATGCAGAAGAATAAATATATTTTTGTTTGGATTTAAAAACCACAGATCTCTCCAGATATTGCTGACTCATCTATACGTCTTTGACAATTAAATCCCAACAATTTAGCATTGTATTTGGTTATTAATACTGTTTAATTCTTACTTGGAGCGATTTTAACTTTTCAGTTGCGTTTTAAATATTCAGCATTACAATTTCTTCACTGTCGTCACTTGCAAACTTTCTCTAATTTCTCAAATACTTTACGAAGTTGTAATAACCATCGCAAATTAAAACAGATATCGCTTCTTTTCGTGTAGGTATTGACGCTGGTCGACATTCACTTATTGCAAAACAGAACTAAGCTAATAAAATAATATTTCTTGCCAAGGGCAAACATTCCAATTAAACGCCTTAAATAAATGCACGATTAATTAACGGGCAATATTTAGGCACAATGGATACAATCATATATCAAAGTGTATTTAAATAATCTGTGCAAATACTTGTAATTAAAATATTTAAAAATGTAGAAAAGTATAATTTGGGAATAGTAAAATAGTGCACACATAATCCCTTGGCAAACCTACAACAATATCAACACAAACATACCAAAAAAACAACCCCAAAACGAATTTTAAATTATTATGTTATTAAATCAATTAAGAATCTTTGTTCATGACTATGTTATGTTACGCATAACGCTTAGAATATGCATATGGTGATGAAATTCTTCTGTAAAACTTCCTTAAGTAAACAAAATCACTTAAAAATAAAACAATAATTTCCACTGCGTGTATTGTTTCCATTACTCTAAAGCTATATACTATCAACAAAGTCGGCAATGAAAACTATTTAATGTGATTATTACCATTTGCATACAAAGATTGCATTCTTTCTCAAAAGGGCACCGTTCATTCTATTACTATCATCAGTTTTGAAAATTAGTTATATTTTCTTTTGTGCAGTTCAAACAGGTTCTGATGATTAAATAAAATAAATAGAAACATATAAAATAAATTTCCATTGATTATTTTATTTCCATTTCTTTCTATTTTTGATTGCGTATTTTAGTCATACCGATCTATAATCCACTGATCACGTTCCGCTAAAGCAAGACCGTTTATGAAAGTTCTTTTACAAACGATGAACTGTATACTGTTTAATTTTGGACCTTCAACGTCCATTAGCTATGTTAAGCTATCGGCATTTAAAATGCCCCCTCCCCAATCCGAACATTATGAAGGCTTTTAAGTTTCTGTATCCCCCATATATATATATATATATATATATATATATATATATATATATATATATATATATATATATATATATATATATATATATATATATATATATATATATATATATATTGTGGGTGTTTCATTTTCTGTAACAAATCAAAGAGAATTTCGATGACAATTATTGCTATTCTTGCTTTCTTTGCTATCTGCATTTTATTATTTTACACTATGTTGTACTCACTAGGTCACCGGAGCCTGTCCTTTTGTTTTAGTTTGTTTTTGCTTCCCGGTTTTTTTTTTATGACGCACACGTCCCTCCTCAGACCACTAGGTCTTACGCTTGACTTTTTTTTATCATGATCGCAAAATTATAGTGATCTTAGCCAATGATCAATCCAATGTAGTGTATGTATTATATGTATGCTATTTTGTTTTAATCATGCTATATCGTTTTTGTATTACGGATGGACAATTTATATCACTTAACATTGTGTCATGGTAAACATAACCAAATACAAAACACTGTGCAAAGACGAATTCATTAGTAACGATAGTAGTTATCTTTTTGTACTGCGGCTTAATGTCCTACCGGATTTTCTAAATACCAAATATGAAAGGGTGTTAACTAGGTTACTTGAAGGGTCTATAAACTTGTCGCACGTCAGAAATCTTTGCGATATGACTAACCATTCCAAACACACACGCACGCACACACACACACACACACACACTTCATCATCATCATGATGTAGTTGTGCTATAATTTCATCTATGTTGCTGCTTTTGTCGACTTTTGATGTTACTATATTATCATGTTTTAAAACATTGTTGCAAATAATTTGTTTATTAAAAATGTTTGATATGATTACAATGACAATTAAATCCCATGAATGCTGTTGGAACAACTGTATAAAGATAACCACATAAATACACAAAACATGCATACCATAGTGATTCAAACGTCACATTTTTTATAAAGAAGAAACGTCTTACACTCCCTTAAGAGAAACAACAACTTAGACATGACGATGAAGGTACTATGTTTTTGCAGCTATTGACGTCCACATTAGATGATATTTTTTTTTTTACAAATGCCTGTATAAATGATTATGTATATCATAATGTTCGTTTTGTTCTTATTACTTCGTTTAACCTGTCCGACCCTCATAAACAAAGAACATATTTCATTGGTAAAGTCAAATTTCAAGTTTGGAAATATTATGTACTGTTGAAGTTTTAAAATGATGTTTTCATTCCTGTTACAACCTATAACATTAGTAGCTCCATAAACGTTTCAAGAGTGTTTGATGCTGCCGAAACAGTGGACTCAAGATGCAAAGTATTTGTATGTTTACCTGTATAATGTCGTTTTCTTTTGGTGGGTGCGTGTATGTATTCCAAAGGTTCTATAAATAGTTCAGCCACGTGTGTTCTTTTACGAAGTGAGGTAGTATGAAATGTCACGTAGCGAGTAGGAACAAATTGCTTCTTAGGGCTGTGTAGGTGTATATAATACTGTAAAGCCAGACAATTAATTCATTATTATTTCATATGTTCTTGTTTAAAATCAATCTATAGATGTGTTTAATGTTATGTTTATGTATAATTTGACAATTGTTTGAAGTATTTATTGGAACAATACAGTGCTCAATTGACTAAATATTATTTTGAGATTATTGGATTATTACAAATTTATTCGACGGAGTTCTCGACAATGCACTACATGTGCAACGTCAGGACTGTTGGCATACCAGTGCATTCAGTAATGTGGCATTCATTCAGAACACTCAGTTCTTTTGGACTCGTATATAATGTTTAAGATTAGTTTGGGTTTAGTTTTGTACCTTCCTTTTAAGTTTCATTTTTTTTAACTTAGAGAATTATATTTTTGTTACGTTTTTCAAAACTTGCTGGTTTCGCTTCTTTGTGTTACTTAGTTTTTCGACCATAGAGTCGCATATGTGTGTGTGATTTGTATTTTTAAGGTAGCTTTAACTATATTTCAGTCATATCGCTTCAATGCAGTGAGACAGTTTATAGTGATGTATAGAACTATTGCATTATACCGCAGACACATATAATGTCCCATCCAGTCACATTATCCTGACACCAGGCCAACCAGTCATAACACTAACCTCTTAATGCTTAGCGTGAAGCGACGCAGCTGTTAGTACCATCTTTGTAAGTCTTTATTATTACAAGGCCGGGGATCAAACCCACGACCTCCCGCATCTGAAGCGGACGCTTTAACCACTATGCCACTGGAGTGGTCCCATAGAGTCGCAACATTACATATGATCAGATACGTTGATTCAAATTACATTTTCATACATGGTCAGGCAATCACTGTTTTGTACGTTGGAGTAAGTCCACCCCGTTGGCCCGCTTTTACATGTCGACGTCCTACGAGATGAGACTTGCCGTAACGTCATACAAAATTATTTCATAAAATGGCAATGTTAACCAATAGTTCACATTATCTGTCAAACATATATATATATATATATATATATATATATATATATATATATATATATATATATATATATATATATATATATATATATATATTTGCGTTTAGAAACGGGTAAGACAACATATGATGTAGGTCAGCAAAGACATGCTGTAGAGTTTTATATTATTATAGGCTGTTATAGGTAAAGTACTTGTTTTTGTTTATGATGTAAATCCAGTCTTGCTGTTGTGGAATTTTGAAACTGTTACAAATCAGAATAAAACTGTTTAAAATCAGTTTTATTGTTTGATTTGAATGTATCGTCATCAGGTAAGAATAATTTTTATTTTGACAGCAAATTTAGCATATTGTAAAATGTGTGAAATTTGAATAATGATTGGGTTATCTCTTGAGAATTATATGCATTGCGTAATTGAGACCTCACCTGCGGAGATGAAACGTTTTCGTGTATACTTATCGTTAGTAAATGCCAGTGTTAAGTCCCACAAGAAGCAGTTGACATGCGCACTATACAAGTTGTTGCCTCTACCAATACTTCATGTCACACCGTGATATCTATCATTTCATTGATCTACCACTATCAAAGTTTAGAGTGTAGTGTTAAAAATATGCAGCGGTCTTCAAAGTAAAATGTTTTATTGCAGTGTGGCACATATTTGTATTGCCAAATGTATTTGTTATGTGAACATCTTTTGAAGTGTGCTGTTACGAGTCTATACTCTTAGTGTAAGTAACAGAAAATAGTGAAATATAGCAAGCTTTGTAACATTTAACAAATGATTTATTTCCCTAGAATACAAAGTGAAAATGTGAAAAACAACTTAAAATCTCAAATAAACTAAGAATTACAGACATTGAACTTAGCTTGAGGTACCGTGCCGACGAAAATGTTTAAATCCATTATTTTAGTTCAAATAATCAAGACATTACCGTGAAGTCGACTTAATTAGTGCAAATACTACAATGTACATGTAATTTATCGAGTCATTTCGTTTTATCTAGCACAATGTCCTATTTGATTAACACAACATTGGCATCGTTTGGAATCTTGTGATTCGTTATTCCATTACATATGTCAGGGTACTGTAAGACATCTATGGCACATTACGTATTTTTGATTCTTTAAATATGTTAAAAATCACGTCTCTTCTGTTGGATGTCGTTTTGTATCAAAACCTTGAACACACTTTTATTCAAATTGTAAAGAAGAATACATTGTCATTTGATACCGAGATTTTTTATAATGATAAATTGATTGATGACCTCTCTGAAAATTATTGATCTGATCTATGTGCAAATTACTCAAACATGTCAATTGTTTTATTTGAGTACACTTATTACAGCAATATAATAATAGTAACATTGATATTTGTTATGTAATAATGTAATAAACGTTTCTGGGCCACTTATATACGATTCATGAAGTACTGAAAGTGAACAAGCTATGAGAGATAGAAGACTTTTGTTTTTGCACTAGAAAAGTTTCGAAAACGTTTATGGCTACTCGGAGTTCGGCTGTTTATATGATTAATTATTTGTTATTCGCGACCAATGCACACGATAAAGGCCATAATTATTACAACTTCAAATTCCAGAACGCTTATTAGCAATATATTCAGTTACATTTCATTCAATAGGGACAAAGGATTCTTTCCCTTCAAGGCTCTCCTCTTCCAAAATCTTCTCGAGAAGACATGGTATCATTGGGCATATACGGGCGCCAAAGGAAAAATGAGATTCATATATACGGTCCCATGACAGAGGATAAAATATCGATAAAATGTTCCGGTGTACCATATGGAGTTCAAGTAATTGACCCAAACAGACAAAGGAATATGTTCAGTAAGTATAATTTATTCAATTATATTTCTTTTGTTTGTAAATTGGGTATGCCTGGTTTTATTCCTGTTCTAATCGTTGATAGATGTATCGTCCTTACACGTAGTGCCTACAACGTATCCTTTACAGTAAATCAAGTTTTATTGCTGCACACACACACACACACACACACACACACACACACACACACACACACACAGAGACACGCAGACACGCAGACATTGATATGCTTCGAGATGTATAAGTTTATCATCACACGAAACGTGGCTTGGTGAATATCTATCTATCATCTATCTATCAATCTATCTATCTATCTATCTATCTATCTATCTATCTATCTATCTATCTATCTATCTATCTATCTATCTATCTATCTATCTATCTATCTATCTATCTATCTCTCTCTCTCTCTCTCTCTCTCTCTCTCTATATATATATATATATATATATATATATATATATATATATATATATATGCCAAATACATGAAAAATAAGATGGATTTATATTTATATATTCGCATGATAGAAACTCGACATACGCACTATGCACTCCTCTAATCGTTCTATTATGGTTGCTGGTTCTCTCTCTCTCTCTCTCTCTCTCTCTCTCTCTCTCTCTCTCTCTCTCTCTCTCTCTGTACCTTTCTCACTCTCTGTCTCATTTTCGTTGTCTTTTTTCTATATGTCTCTCTCTCTCTGTCTATTCCCAAGCCAATTGCTCTCTTCAGGCAAACTACAATATTATCAATGCTAATATCAAGGTCGTTTAATGACACACATACTGTATTTTAGTAGGATAGCAGAATTATTTAAATAATTGTTCAATTTTAAGAGTATGTTTCACAAAAGTAGGGAGAATGCGCTATATTTTGCTTCAACATATAAAACAAATATAAAGACACTAATCCTGCAGAATTATAAATAATTTTTTTCAAAGTAGTAAGTCTGTTTCTACCAGAATATATATATATATATATGTATGTGTGTGTGTGTGTGTGTGTGTGTGTGTTGAGACAAAGTCAGTTTTTATCATGCACGTCTTACAATGGTTTTCATTGAATCTATCCCTACTCTTCTATTTGCTCTTTTAGATCCATGTATATATTCATCTTGTCCAGGAATCTGCATCAATCCAGGTTTTAGAGTGTCTGAGGAGTGCATCTGCTCCGAATACCTTCGCGCTCAGGCGGTGGAGTCAGAGGAGAGAAGATTTTGTGGTTATCATCATCATCATCATCATAGTCATAATAATAATAATAATAATAATAATAAGAAGAAGAAGAAGAAGAAGAAGAAGAAGGAGAAGAAGAAGAAAAATAATAATTATAATTATATTTTAACACATTAATAAAGTAAATAGTTCTTCATGCTCACCGAGTTGGTTCACCAATAAATAGTCTTCCATTCGAGTCTTGAGTATTCATGTATACACTATTTTTGTTCTAAATAAAACGACGTTTTAAAAATGACTCTTTATAGATTAACTATATTTTCTAAGATCGATATGGAATTATTTAATCATATATGGTTTATATCTCTATGAAACGTCGAAAGTGAGATGAAGATCTGTCTCTCTTTGCATCACGTATCAAACAATAACTTCAATGACTTGGTTTCTTCAGTGTATGCGTCATATATTTGAACTCCGTGAGTTACTAACGAAACAAAGATGCTGGGTTACAACAAATGTAAACAATGGCTTAACTTTGTCATGTAGACGCAAATCACATTAAAGGAAATATGCATTTAAATCTTCTTCAGAAGCGGGCATTTTTCATCACTTTTCCATAAATCTCTTTCAGAAATGGAAGTAAGAAACTAACATTAAATAATGACGTAGTTTTGTTCCGCATTGAAACCACTTTCAAGAGTTGTTTATTGTTACTGGTATTTGTACGCATTTCAGCCAGAGGGCCTGTTAATGCCATTTTGCTGGCTAAGTCGGACGGCATATATCATTTAGAAAGGAATTTTGCTGACAGATACTTGGAATACCCATCTGAAGTATTGACACGTGTCTTTCCGTACCAGAATCATATTACAGCTATCACATCAATGATAACGACAAATTCTGTATATTTCTACGACGCTGTATTAAAGGTAATATACATTATTCTTATTCAATTCAACATATGATGCCAAGGACCATTATTGAAATTATGTTACTAAGCATTAAACAGAACAACACATTGTAAAGTAGAGTTACGTGCTCGTAACTTATATATATATATATATATATATATATATATATATATATATATATATATACTAATATCAGAAGAAATATACGCGTGTGTTGGTTCATTCAGTAATCATTAAGCATGTTCTAAACACGGTACTATTGTTAGTCATACCATATGTGCTGCATGCTTCAAAGCGAAGAGTTAAAGCTACTTCGCGCTAGTTATCTTATTTTCCTAGACCTTGTGTGCAGCAAATAAGAGAATAAACAGTGTTGTGTATTATATACCTTACTACAGAAGGACACTCACAGTGTTGAAGTTTACATTTAAAAAGAGCGGGTAAATCAATTATCTTTCACTAACTCCTTCATGGTGGGAACTTAAAATGTATGCAGATCTGTGATTAGGAATCATGGGTAAAATTCAAATCTAATTTGAAACACTTTCGTTGAACAGTTTCACTGTGTTGCTTCCTATATGTGTGACTACGAGGAGAGCCAATTTCAAGCCTTTATTCAAATTTACAGCAAATCCGACGGATAAGACAAAGTTAGTTGTCTGACACATCTACAATGTTATTGCAAGTTTTGCAAATGCACTTGAAAGCCGTAAACATTTGCATTGCTTTTGGACATAGTGCTCTTAAGATGGGCATATAAAACCATTTTCATCAAATGTTTCATATTTGTCACATACATATGTGGTAAAAATAATATTACGTGACACCATTTGTTTGCATTATATTAAAAAGCAGTTAATCAAACATGATTTTGGAAAAGCAGGGTCAAATGTATCAACGTTTGACATAGTATAATCTACTTTTGTGATAAAATCAGTAATACATGATAAACTAATTACTGTATAACACTGGAAAAGACAATGTTGTTTTGTTTTGTTGTTTTGTTCTTCGTGTGTTATAAAATTAATGTTTATCTTCAATGTTTTTGAAACACTTTGAAAAGTAATTGCAAATGTAGCACAGGTCCATAATTTTGAGACGAAAGTTCTGTCCCTTGGTTAAAAAATCATTATATTATTTTCTCTTAGAACACTTCTTTAGAAATACATAACATTACGAACATGTTTAGAACCTTTGAATATAGCTACATACAATTAATAGGCTAATGATTGAAAACAATATCAGATTCAATGTCAAAGCTACAGGCTGTTTCACATGACATTTTTCAGAACTTATTGTAAGTCTGTCTATGGTATTTATAGTGGCAATGGAACGAATCTAACCATGTATTAAGAAATAATAGAAAATGTTGTCATGTCTAAATAATGTATAAACGTTGAAGCTCCATATGTGATTGTTTAAGGTAATAAACCTCGTGCTTTGTATATGTAACAAAACTATAAGGATCGCAAAGGTTTTTTGTTTGCAATTACGCGTTGAAAGCGTTCCTGTGCTTTTCTTTTCTCAGAAAAACATGGTACTCTATTTCTCTGTGCAGTACATGTACGGCACATGTGCTTGCTTTGGTGGGTTTCTCGTTCTCTCTTTGCTTGTCGTAATTAGTTCTGTTTTAATTTTTTTCTCGCAAAATTGAAGAAACAGGAAAAATGGATTGTTAAACAAGGTAATAAGTAATGTTCGAGATACCTCAGTGCAAATTCAGCAAAGATTGACAATTCTGTAAAATATTATAAGCTCAGAATACAAGCTCGATGTAAATTACCCATATATACCTTAAAATCATTCTAAACGCAAGGTGAAATTTGCATAGATTCATCATTCCGTTCCAGATATTGAGGAATCATTGACAACAGATTTACTTTGACAAAGAGGTCATAAAAAGGTTCAAAAACTACTATTAAATAATTTCACGGTTTATTATATACTGCTATTATTGACGTGAATTAAGTCTGTTGTTGTATGACATAGCCTGAAACATTATTTTGGATAAATTTCCCTACACATTCAATGGAAACTTAACAAAAATAACTGTTAAATCAAATATTGGATTAATTATTTCTATTAACTACAAAATGATACAGTTATCTACATGCACATTCACGCACATGTGTGTACATAATAATAATAATAATAATAATAATAATAATAATATATATATATATATATATATATATATATATATATATATATATATTTATATATATATATATATAATTTCTCAGTGTTAAACATTAATTTGCAGGTAATTGGAAGAGTATCTTTGTCTGGATCTCAGCGTAGTGAGACGATTTCCCTAGCGGCCGATTCTGTTGGGGGTAGGTGCGAATACATTATTAGTCTACACAACCGTAGGTTCATCTATCTTGTTACAGATGTATGTATGTATGTATGTATGTATGTATGTATGTATGTATGTATGTATGTATGTATGTATGTATGTATGTATGTATGTATGTATGTATGCATGTAAGTATGGATGTATGTATGAAAAACATATAAAAAAAAACTTTTATTGCAACTCCTCCTACATGACTGGCTATATCAGCATTGTGTTTCCACAAATACTTCCTATGATGCCGTGCTGGTACTAATTCAAAATGCTGCCGTTCAATCAGCCAATACGGCAACCATCATAAACATCTTGTTATCAAAAAAAAAATCCTGAATAGAATGTCATATTTAAACGGGGTTTTCACCAGGACAGTTATTATGATGTTCCGTAGCTCCTAAATGAAAATGGTCAATATCGGACGTACAATATGGCCACCATACAGAAACCATCATGACAATCATATTGTTACTACTCCTGTGTGAATGGCTGTATCAACATGGGATTTTCACTATACTACTTTAAATGTCTACTTGGGCATGCATGAAAAACATGTCATTTTGAAAATGTTGTTATAGCTTGTCTTGAATGGAAAGTCATATCTTGAACATATTACTATATCTACTCCACATGAATTACTAGACCAGTATGGGGTATTCACTATTGCATTTTTGTCATACCTGGATGGTCCTAATTGAAAATCGGGCCTGTCGTACATCCAATATGACTGTCACTACGACTGTCTGAAACATTTTTTGTTTTCTCACTATTCGTCATGAATGGATGATCATTATAACAAATACCCTTCTTGTCCTAAATGATAATGGTGCCAAGCTAACATCTAACATATGCACTACATCAGCTAATTTGAAACGTTTGTTATTGCAGATGATGATCGGAAATAAAACACTCGACAATTAACAGGAACAAATGATCGTTTTTTATTTTTTCGAAATTATTTTCCTGCAGTATTGCAGTGGTTCCTTTGTTGGTTCATGATTCCTTCGTGACACGATGAGTCCGTTGGAGTTGAAAACTGTTGGATACGCTGGTCCTATTTTTGTTGTTGTTTTTTGATACGATAACTTTATGGAAACTGCAGCTGGTTACAAATGCATTGGCAATTTGGAATGAAAAAGTTAAGATAATTAGATGGATATTCTTCGTGAGGTGGGAGTGAGGTGGGTCAAATATTTCCTTTGCACTAGAGGTATTAGAAATGTAGAGAGACAATAAAAGAGTTTGAGATAACGTAATCTAGATTAATTATTTTAAAAAAAACAAATATGAAAACTGTATCTGTACAAGTAATATGGACTCATTGGATAGACCCAGTGAAGCCGGATTAATACCATTTAAGAAATCTTATTCAAGACTCACTTCATCACAAATGTAATAAAGATTTTATGAAATTTTTTAACTTGAATGCATTTAGTGACCTCATAATATTTATATAAATAACAATAAGTCAAAGGCTTATGACATTTTTTTTTAAGACTTCCTATCTTGGTACCGGGTTAATTACAAACCGGATCCAGCACAATATTTTACTGCACGATGACTAAATCACGATGAAAATAAGTACGCGAAGTAGAACTGCTAATGTATAATGGCATGTACTTAATGATTGGTTCTGGAATCAAACGTGGAGTAAGTATTTATACTAAAACAAATCGTGACCATTATATTTAAGATATCGATGACCAAACACATAAGCAAAGTGAAGAATCTAAAAAGAAATAATTTAAATCCCAAATCATGGAGAATATGAGTCATAACAGTCTAGAAAATATGAACGTCCCAGTACACAGTTAGCATGGTTGGATCAGCTAATAACTATTAGTAAGTCATTAATGGACAGACGAAGAAATAATAAAACAAATAGCAAGCATGGAGTGTTAATACTCAATCTGTTTTCATTTTAGGGGTTTATTTGTAGTTACCAAATTATTTGCAAGACAGATGTAAAGGATGTCATATAGCACCAGAAGAAAAAATATAACATTGATCGAACACCGTTTTGGAAGTAATTGATGAAAGATGAATCGGGTACAATACTTGTAATATCTAAGTCATTATTTACTTTAAAATAATGTTATCCACTATCATAACTTGCACATGTATGTTCAGAATTAGGAAGACGTGAGGAAAGAAATAAAATAGGTTAAATACAGGAATTATATTCCATTAAGGTCATATACAATTCTGCATATAACTATACTTATTTACAATGTTTTTAGATAAGAGTTCTGACAACTAATGAATAAATAAAGAATAAAATGTACGTTTCTAAGACTAATACAAGGAAAACACGTATGCAAGGTTATTTAAAGATCTCTGGTTAAAAAGAATCAATAAATGTACAAAACATTGGATATTGAACCTAAACTATAAACAATCAATAAATGAATTATGTTATAAAAATGTTGTGTTTCATGACAGTAAATGTTATTTGCTAGAAAATGTGTATCTAGCGCCGAATGAATATTCCTATTCATTCATTCATTCATTCACTGCCCGTCACTCCTATCAGGGTATGGGCCGCCAACTACAGATCTCCAGAGTCCTCTGTCCTGGGCCATTTTTTCTAGCTGGTTCCAGGTGTAGCCCATCTTGGTGGTGTCAGCCTGGAGGTTGCGTCGCCAGGTGTTTCTTGGACGGCCTCTCTTCCGCTTGCCTTGTGGGTTCCACCTCAGTGCCTGCCTGGTGATACTGGTTGGCGGTTTCCGTAGGGTGTGCCCTATCCAGCCCCATCTCTTCTTCCTGATTTCTTCTTCAGCAGGAAGTTGGGAGGTCCTTTCCCAAAGATTGGCATTGTTGATGGTGTCAGGCCAGCGGATCCGGAGAATCCTTCTGAGGCAGCTGTTGATGAAGGTCTGGACTTTCCTGATGGTGGTCTTGGTCGTCCTCCAGGTCTCTGCTCCATACAGTAAGACTGACTTCACGTTGGAGTTGAACAGTCGGATCTTGGTGGTCAAGGACAGCTCTTTGGAGGTCCAGATATTCTTGAGCTGGATGAAGGCGGCTCTTGCTTTGCCGATCCTTGCCTTGACGTCTGCGTCTGTACCGCCCTGCTGGTCAATGATGCTACCCAGGTAGATGAAGGACTGCACTTCTTCCAGGGGCCTTCCATTCAGGGTGACTGGTTCGGTACTTGTGGAGTTGATCTTCAGGATCTTGGTCTTGTCCTCGTGGATGTTGAGGCCAACTTGTGAAGACGTGGCTGCCACAACGTTTGTTTTTTCTTGCATCTGCTGTTTGCTGTGTGAAAGGAGTGCAAGGTCGTCGGCAAAATCCAAGTCGTCTAGCTGGCTCCACAAAGTCCACTGAATTCCGTTCCTGCGCTCGCTGGTGGACGTCTTCATAATCCAGTCGATGGCGAGGAGGAAGAGAAACGGTGATAACAAGCATCCTTGTCGGACTCCAGTTCGCACCTGGAAGCTGTCTGTGAGCTGCCCTCCATGGATAACTCTGCAGGACATGCCACCGTAGGAGTTCCTGATTAGGTTGACCATCTTGGCTGGGATGCCGTTGTGCCGAAGGAGTTTCCAGAGGGTTTCTCGATCCACGCTGTCGAACGCCTTCTCATAGTCGATGAAGTTGATGTACAACGGGGAGTTCCACTCTAGGGACTGTTCGACTATGATGCGGAGCGTCGCAATCTGGTCCGTGCAGGATCTGTTCTGCCGGAAGCCTGCTTGCTCATCTCGCAGCTGTGCGTCCACGGTTGCCTTCATCCTTTCCAAGAGGACTCGGTTGAAGACCTTCCCTGGCACAGATAGGAGTGTGATGCCCCTGTAGTTGTTACAGTTGCTGAGGTCACCTTTCTTGGGAAGCTTGATCAGGTAACCTTCCTTCCAGTCTGCCGGTACGTCTTCTTCCTCCCAAATCCTCTCAAAGAGTGGGTACAGCATCTCCACTGACGCATCCAGGTCTGCCTTTAGCGCCTCTGCTGGGATGTCGTCGGGTCCAGCCGCCTTCCCGCTCTTTATCAGGGTGATGGCCTTCCTGATCTCGTCTCTGGTCGGTTTCTCGCAATTGATCGGGAGATCCACGTTGGCTGGTTCGATGTCTGGGGGGTTCGCGGATGCTGGCCTGTTCAGGAGATCCTCAAAATGCTCTGCCCATCTGTTCATCTGCTGGTCTAAACTGTTGATGGTATTCCCCTGCTTGTCCTTGTCAGGTCTTTCTGGTTTGCTGAAATTCCCGGAGAGTCGTCTGGTGATGTCGTACAGCTGTTTCATGTTACCGCTGTACGCTGCCTGCTCCGCCTCAGCTGCCAGTCCATCTATGTATTCTTTCTTATCCTTCTTGATGTTTCTCTTCACTACTCTGTGGGCTTCTGCATAAGCTTCTTGAGCCTTGGCCTTCGCTGCTCTGGTTTTACTGTTGTAGACTACTGCTTTCTTCCTCTTCCTGTCTTCGATCTTGGTCAAGGTCTCTGCTGTGATCCACTCTTTCTGCTGGTGTTTCTTTGGCTCCACTACTTCTTGGCATGATGCTCTTAGTGTTTCTTTCATTATCTGCCAACTGTTGAATACACTGTCTTCTTCTTCTTGAAAAAGTTCCTGAAGCACTTCAAACTTGTTCTTCAGCGTCAGACCAAACTCTTGTCTTATCTTGGGGTCTTTCAGAAGGCTGACGTTGTACTTGACTCTTCTGTCTGACGCTTCCATCTGGTTTCTCTTCAGCTTCAGCTTTAGTTTGGCCACCACCAGGTGATGGTCGGACGCCACGTCTGCTCCTCTTCTCACTCTAACGTCCTGCAGGGATCTTCTGAACTTCTTGCTAATGCAAACGTGGTCGATCTGGTTCTCTGTCGCGCTGTCTGGCGATACCCATGTATTCTTGTGGATCCGCTTGTGAGGAAAGATGCTGCCTCCAATGACCAGGCTGTTGAGTGCACACAGGTCTGCAAATCTCTCTCCATTCTCATTCATCTCTCCCAGGGCGTGGGTGCCCATGACTGGTTCGTATCCAGTGTTGTCAGACCCAATCTTGGCGTTGACATCTCCCATGAGGATGGTGACGTCCTTGTCCGGATAGGTCTCGAGGATCTTCTGCAGTCTGTTGTAAAACTGGTCTTTGTCCTCCTCTTCACTGTCGTTCGTTGGGGCATAGCACTGGACGACGTTCATCTTTATCTTCCTCTTCTTAGTTCGGAAGGATGCCGTGATTATCCTGGGGCCGTGCGCCTCCCATCCAATCAGTGCCCTCTGTGCCTGCTTGGACAGCATGAAGCCTACTCCCTGCGTATGGGGTGCGTCGCTCTCTTCATGCCCGGAGTACAGCAACAGCTCTCCTGTCATCAGTCGTGATTGTCCAGCTTGGGTCCACCGTGTCTCGCTGATGCCTAACACGGCCAGCTTGTTGCCCCTCATCTCGGCTGCTACCTGCGCCGTCTTTCCTGGCTCGTACATGGTTCTAACATTCCATGTGCCGATGTTGATTCTCCTGGTAGACAGAAGGGTAGTCGGCTTTGTGGCATCCTTTCGGCTTTCACCACCCAGCGTCATGCGTCTTCGTGATGAAGACCCTTCCTCTCCCAGGATAAAGTTTTCTGTTTTTTCTGTTGTTGACGTTTCTGTAGCGTCGTTCTTTTTACGGGGTGGGGGTGCTAACCCCACGCCCAACCCTCCTCCTTTACCCGAATATTCCTATATTTTGGTTTTAATCTTCAAACTTGCAATGAAAGGGATATTCAAGTTTCATTACAAGTGTATTTCATGTGTTTTCGTTATCATTCAAATACTTCATTTGCTGGTACAATATCATTCACATGAAAGTATTTCCTTAGACCCTTTCTCTTTTGCGTAGCTGAGTATCTTACGCAACTATTACTAGATAACTTTCAATAAAGATATATTTCAAAATGGCTACCACTGTATACTAATATTTGTTAGCATCAAATTATTAAGTTTAGGTTGTTTAGGAATACCTAAAGCGAGACTAAAAGCAGGACGAGTAGTGGAAAATAGAGAAAGAGCTTCTTCAAAATGCTATAAATACTGAACAGCAAGGACTCACATTCATAACAATTAAATTAAGTAAAAAAGTGACTTTGTTCTTTGCTTTTATGTATTATGTTCAAGCCAATGTGTCATTTCCTTTATCAGATCAATTATGACCCTATATCGTCAACCAATCATTTATTCACGTTGATGTTTACGCATTAGCAATTGCTATTTAGATTATTTCATGGTATATGCTTACGCATTAGCACTTGCTATTTAGATTATTTCATGTTTAATGCTTACGCATAAACAATTGCTATTTAAATTATTTCATATTTAATGCTTATGCATTAGCAATTGCTATTAAGATTATTTCATGTTACATGCTTACTCATTAGCAATTGCTATTTAGATTATTTTATATTTAATGCTTACTATTTAGCAATTGCTATTTAGATTATTTCATATTTAATGCTTACGCATTAACAATCGCTTTTTTGATTAATATTGCTGATGATAGTAAATAATGATATTTTTGTATTGGACAAGACAATAGAAATAATTATCTTCATATATTCTAAATTTTCATATTCAAAAAATGTTTTCTTTCAAATAATATTTTCTCGATTCTTATATTTTTTTTCTAAAATCCAAGATGTTTTATTGTTTAGTATAGTATATTAAACTGTTTTATTTACATGAATGAACAATAAATCAAAATCTACTACAAATGTCATGATTACTTGTTCAAAGATCATGAATATAATAAACGTAATTAATTTTTTTAATAACATGCACTTCTAAACGTTTAAATTGCATCATAGTATGTTCAAGTAACTGGAACAATCTCAAAATTCTCGTATCGCATTGTATGATCTATCAAAAGACGCTTTGCATCGGGTTCGGCAAAGTGGCCTACTACTTCAATTAAATGCATACTGTCTGCAAGCAATCTAAAATGGTCTGGAAATTTAATTAGTAATACAAAAAGGTCCTTTTGCACGATACGTATTGACGAGAAACGATTGTTGTTGTTGTTGTGGAGTTTAACGCCATTTTTTCAGCACACGATAGGCTATACATGGCGGCCAATATTATTGGAGGAAGAACCCGGGGAAAACCCCAGGAAAGAACCACCGACCCACAAGAAGCTACTGGCAAACTTCTCACATAACTACATAAGACGAATCTTAGACTCGAACCCACGCAGACATAGGTGAGATGGCAGTGATCCGTAACGGAAAGCGCTTTAGACCACTCGGCCACTCGGGGCCCCAGAAACGATTGTAAATGCTGGTGTGTCACATGGATCAGTACTTTGCCTTCTGTTGTTCTATATTTACGTAAACAAATATTACTGATTGTATGAGCGTTTTTTGTCCGTCTCTTGCAGATGACTCTGCATGTTTCATACCCTTGATGTACTTGGAAACGGGCATGTCATGATTAATGATCTAATAGAACTGCATACATTGTCCAAGCCATGACTTTTAAAGTTTAATCCAAAAAGAAAATCAGTAGATATGTCGTACACGAAAAAGAACGAAACAAATATTCACGAACATGTTTTGGAAAATATTGCTGCTAAGTATGAAAATGTTATCGCCATCATGGATTACTACTTTTATCAACTTTCGAATGGACTGGACACATTGGTAGAATTGTTAAAATAGCAATTAACTTCTCCATAAAACTAAAATACAAAATTAGCAGACACATTTTATGAAAAACTATAAACAAGTTATATCAGTGCCGTCTTGGAATATGCTAGTGTTGTCAGCTTTGGATGATCGTTGATCGATTAAAAACTTCAGTACAAACTACAACTTGAAGCGGCAAAAACACTCACAGGACTTTCATACTACACTAGTAGACGGTCTCCTTATTTTGAAACAGGACAGAAAAGTCTGCAGTCTAGACAAAAGAGACATATTATTACTAACTTACTGAACACTGAAACGAACCAATTTCCAGAGCTATCTTATCGAATTAATTTATGTCTTCCACCTGTGTGCGAATAAACACATTAATATCTGTGTAGTAAAATTCCTAGTTTTAGTCACCACACCAAAGGTATTTTCTGTACTCGATTACAAGTCGGTCTTCACGTTGTTGACAGCCATGTTTGTTCCTGTGAGAGAATTGAAACCACCATGCATTTATTCATGCATAAACAGCAGCGTACTGAGTTGATGAAGCAACTATTCTTAGTCATATCCTGCTGTAAGCTCAAAATTACTGCATTATGGTGGTAAGGGCGATGCAAAAAAAAATACTTTAAGTCCACAACACGTATGCAAATATGTAACCGATACTGAACGATTTCAATAGCTTATTAAATCAGGAATGCTGTGATCGTGCTCATTTCGTCTCTTTCTATGCCTTTCTATAACGTTTGTAACGCAAAAATTAAAAAATATTTTGTAAAGAAAACTGTTTTTAAATTCAAAAGATGTAACATTTGAAGATAATTATTTCAATATTATCATCCACAGAAGTCTGTCATCATTAGGAGTTGACACATGTTTGAACAAACCCCTATTATATATTAAATCAGATTGTTCTATTGGCTCTGCTACATCGTTTAATACATTGTTCGAATTAAATATAAATATAGTGATTAACCTAGTTCTTAAAGGTTCTATGTATATTTAATCATTGCCACACAAGGACCTATTTCACATAATTATGTCATTGATTTAACTGGGGAAAAGGTTTTTATAAATAATATGTAAGTTATATATCTTTACAAGCAACGTTCTTCTCATCCTAATTTTAAATGTTGATATTGAATCTATTTATAATACTTGATATTGAATCTATTTATAATCGTTATAATACATATCAACATTTAATATAATGCAATATAATGTTTCGTATGTAGTGATTCTAACAGCGTAGACCAGTTACATTGCCGTGGCATTCATTCTTTGCACTGTTTAATTAATCAAGAAACATTTAAAGTTTATATGCTTCAAAATTCTACGATATTTGCATCAAAATGTAGATGATTGTATGAGTCTCTGACTACTAAAAACTATTAAAAGGTTATATACACTGTTCAATTATTACTGGGAGTTAGGTTTATTACATTGATTAAATATGCTTTATTCATTGTCGTTATAATAAGTCATTCTCTCACTGATTTTTGTATGTATATTCCACGATACCAGAACTCAGCGGACTTTGATATGGCTGTGATTTCAATTTACCATTTATATAATACAATATATTGTTATTTAATAACTAAAATATTGTAATATATATTTGGTATTAGTTCTTCACTATTTATCTAACAAATATTATTTTCGGGAATGAAATGCATATTTTACCATCTCTTCAATCAATTTCAGTTGGTGAAACAATTTGTTCTCAGAGTGACCTCCACAACAACGCAATTAGGCTCTGCTGTTAGGCATGCTTCCATTTAATTAACGATAACCCTTATTCTTACGTCCGTGCAATCATTTGCTGCATTTATCGCTTTAAGTTCAGCGTGAAGTATTAGATTATGGCTTTAATATGAAATCCCTACTTTAAAAAAATATTAAATCTGCTGGTAGCGGCGGTCATAATATTGTGTTTTAAAAGTATATTGTAAACTAAACTAACTTTATTTCAAAGCGTTACAATAAATCATTGTAATGAGTTTCAACAAACCAAGTAAAAGGTCGATATGTAATAGCTTTATTTAGGTCTCAAACTCCTAAATTAGCAGTGGGATGACTCATTACACCAAAAAAAAACAACTTGTCATAACCTCGTCTACCTAGTTAAACAGTTTATACGTTGTTGTATTCTGTATTATTATATAATTTGGACATGTATATGTCTTTAACGAAGTCGTTTTTGATGTCATTCGTTTTCATGAACCTTAAATTAATACAATCGTCTGCCATTCAAAATATTAAACTGTTGTTTCTCTTCCAAGGAAGTATCCCTTGTTCTAAAAGTTAATTGTAAACTTACTCCAAAAATAACATTGATAAATTTGATTATTCTTCTTTAATTATGTTTGTTGTTGAATCTATTAAAATAAATATCCTCTTCAAAAACATAATGTAACTTACCATAAGAGTTGTATTTAATGCAGTATGGTAAACAACGCTAACTATGCTTTTCAGTTTGTTTGTTTGCAAATTTTAAAATTATTCATCATGTTAGAATACAAAATGTTTAGCCATGTTTCAAGTAATGTTTGTATTAATTTGTAACGCTCTTTAATTAATAACACAAGCTTTTTGACTTATTTTAATGCACACTTACATACCTCTTAGATTGTATTTGCCTTACTATCACAGTTATTAATGGCAATCACGTCCTGTTTTACATATTTGCTTTTTAAATTAATATGTAAACAAAATTTCTATCACGCTTGCATATAATGCAAAAAATATTAATTCAAACGTTATAGATGAAACCATAAAGAAGTATAAATTTCCCTTTGCTATTGTCATCTTTAAATTCTTCCTGTAAATCATATGGGTATCATTTGGAAGACATTTTGTCACTAGAGAATAATTTTGATATATTAAATGACTTGCATTTAAAACATTTGTGTTATTTTTAATTGTTAATCCAGTTTGTAACCAACGTTCTAACAGTTAAGTGTTTGCCAGTTATTTTCATGTATATTCCGTATACCATACAAACCTTAAATTCTTGTTTGCATTTTTCACCTATGTCTTCATTGATATTGTAGTCATCATCTTCTAGCCGATTCGCTCAGGAACCCAACTCTTTTTCAAGTATAAAGATTATAAAATGGCAGAAATGGAAATTATAATTTTCGTTATAACAAAGATTATCATAATATGTATGAGTATTTCGACGCTAATAGTGAGAATAATTTATCAAATGATGAATTTGAAACTGTTAAGAAACCACGAATGCGAATGATGTGCAAATAATAAATTTAAGACAAGTAAAACAGATTAGGAGTTGTAGAAACCTCATTTTAAGAGTGCAAGTTGAACATACTGTCCAAGATGATATTCAATTTTCTGTACAGCGTAGAAAAGAGCAACTGGTCATTTAAGAGTTTGAATAATCAATCAGGTAGAAATAAATCTTGGATAGATTCGATTGTCAATACCCTGATAGCTGGTGAATAGCGATGACTAAATTTTAATGAAACCAACAATTAGATGATACAAAGTGGCACACCATGACAGGGGTATTGCAGAAAAAGATTTGACATAATTTTTGCACGATACAAGACAAGTTAGTAAGGATTTAAAACAATAAATTCTGATTTTTAAATTGAAACACTAACACGAAATTTAGAAACTTTTAACGCTTTTAAGAAGCACAAATAGATCATGTATTGATCAAGAAGAAAGCGAATTCAGGAGCGATCCGGGTGCTATTATTTGTAAACTCCATAATATTAACAATGCAAACAAGGATTGATTTGATTTACAACTGTTCAAACATATAAAAACTTATTGCCAAAGAAAATGCAACAACAAAGAGCACTGAATGAGACAGAACAAACGTATGAAAGTAAATGAGTAACAAAGTTGCTATCTAATACAAAACAATGCTGAATATAAATATCAATAAGTGAGACGTTAAGGAAAGTTTCCGTTAAGCTAGAGGCTAAAATGACGATTAAAAAAAGGTGTAATAATTGTAACTATTATAACAGACAATTCAATGATATTAGAAAGCGGCAGTAGAGGCGTAATCCATTTATTTCCACAGCATGGATCGTTAGTTGATACATTAAGGGTATGAAAATTATTTCCTGCTTTTTGTAAAATAATATAGCAGTTGTAGTACGCCGGCTTTAAACATTAGCAGGAAAGGTTACTTATTTAAGTATTTTGTGTTATTTTTTTATCAGTTAGCTTCGTTCATTGTAATTGTTTAAAACGTTGTTTATTAGCAAATATAAAATAGGATTAGTTATTTCGTACCTACTTATATAATCTTTTGCTTATTTATTTAATATATGACAAACCTATTTAATATATTACATACCTATTGAATCCATTGGACTTCCGGAAAGATGGCCGCTATCGCTTAACTGGCTTGACACAGCTCTTCCGTTTTTGTGCTAATATTCATGCTTGATGTCTATCTTAGTCTACTTTATTGTGTTTCATCATGCATTGGCTGTTCAGTTCGTATGTGCTTCTTCATCTCCTTGTGTTGGAAACGAAAACAATTATAATTTGCCTCAGCTGCATTGTTCCACTTTTAAGACATCCATTGTTTTGGAATAAACGCAATCAAGTAATAGCCAGTCAACCCGCTTACGCTATGATGCATTAAATGACCACAACTTGGGTCTTCATACTACATTGTGCTTACGACTAAACGAACTGGGGCAACATTCATCATTATTTAAAAGTACCTGTAAGCGAAGAAGAAAGAAAACTTTGTTTCATAGCTGGCTGGCGTAGAACAGGGAGAATAATTCAAGTTATCTCCCTTTCGCCATGAACAGACAAACAATTTAAAAATTCGGCCGTTAAGTTTGATAACCTGGTTCAAATTCATTCTAAATCGTCAACTGTTCCAAAGATACCACTACATCTTACATTATTCAACGCCTATCAGTAGGATCATCGGAAAGGCGCACAGAAATAGTTATTTTTATCAACGACCAGAATATCGACGTCTTCTTCCTGACACAAACATGGCTAAAAACGTCAGTCGATGAGCTTCAATGTGCAGATGTAACACCCACCGCTTACCCAGTCAAGTCGTTCCCCCGCAACTCTCGCGGAGGTGGAAATGCTGTCATCACAAAGAATTCCATGATTACATGTCTTTTGTACAACACATCCTTAAATTTCTGCCACACATCGTTTGAACTAGTACAAAAAACACTCACTCAAATGATCAGTCTTTTTGTCTGCTTCTGCCACCCTCCTCCTAGTAGAAAAAAAACAAGCTGACTGAATTTCTTTTTGGAGCAGTTTCCTAATCTTCCAGAGTATGGACATTTGATAAAAGGCAGCCTAATTATTCTTGGAGATTTAAACTTCCACTTTGACTGTCCTAAGAAACCCATACACGTCAAAACTCTTCGATTCCATTCATGTTTACAACATTAACCTATCATTTAAGCAACCCACCCATAAACATGGTCACATGTTAGACTGGTTTCGTCTGGCCTGATGATAATATTCTGCAATCCACCCTTGTATCCCATGAAAGTGCAGAGAGGCTTCGGCTTTCCATCATACTCACTATTCATAAACAAATCTATGAAGCAGCTAAGAAGAACGTCAGATACGTAGTCCATTTAGCCAAATTATTCCACTACAGTACTAAGATCACGGAGAGTTCCCGCAACAACAAGGTCTTCGAGATAACTAAGAAACTAATGTCAAGGAACAAATGTACACCACATCCCACTACCTTCTCTCCAGTAGACCTTCCAAACCTATTTACAAATTTTGTCCGTGACAAGGTACAAACAATTAGAGATTCGCTTGATAACACAATTTCAATTGACAGGTACGATACAGAATTTCAGCGACTACCATTAGGATCATTTTATCCTGTCTCTATGGATTTAGTACGGACAATTGTGGTGAAGAGTGCAGCAAAGACATGTGAACTTAATCCAATTCCATCATCACTGCTTCTTGAGTGCTTAGACCCAATATTGCGTTCACTAACCGATGTTATTAATATCTCTCTCTCTCTCTCTCTCTCTCTCTCTCTCTCTCTCTCTCTCTCTCTCTCTCTCTCTCTCTCTCTCTCTCTCTCTCTCTCTCTCTCTCTCTCTCTCTCTCTCTCTCATCGGGGGAATTTCCATCATTTTTCAAAACTCCCATCCTAAAGCCTCTGCTGAAGAAACCAACACTTGACCGTAACGAGTTAAAGAACTACCGCTCGGTTTCAACTCTCCTGTTCATATAAAACATCTTAGAAAACGTTGTTCTAACCCAACTTGTATCTTATTTGAATTCAAATAGTCTTTTTAGCACAGTCTGCATATCGACCTTGCCACAATACTGAAACTACTCTTCTAAACGTATTTAATGACATTCTTTTGCTTTGGATAGTGCACAGATTACAGTCCTCACCCTCCTTGATTTGTCTGCAGCATTTGACACAATAGACCATGATATGGTTTACTTCACCATCTCTCCAGCATGTATTTGGAATTCAGAATACAGCCTTACAGTGGTTCAAGTCCTACTTAGTCAATAGGACACAAATTGTATCTGCAATGGAGTAAACGCCAGCCCAGTTGATCTATGTTGTGGTGTTTCACAGGGTTCGGTTCTTGGGCCTATTTTCTTCATCCTATACACTCAGCCGTTTTCAAGTGTCATGGATCGTCACCCAGTGTCACGACAATTGTACGCTGATGACACCCAAATATACAAGTCTAGCCAACCAACTGAATCTAATGCTACCATTCATGGAGTAAAGAGGTGCATTTCAGATGTTAAATTATGGATGACATGTAACAAACTGAAGATGAATGATGATTAAACTGAGGCCATTTTAATCACAACACAAAAACTTTCTCATTCACATCCTTTACCTCAGACAATATATATCAGCAACACCAACATTTTTGGCTCACTATCCATTTGTGGTTCAATTAATTTCTTTATTTTGTATGGTAGAAGTTAAGAAAAACTGTTTAAGTTTAGAAAAACTCGCAATTTAGGCCATCATCTGAGTTTATTACTTATGTACGTCACAACATTTTAAAATTACAAACTTGTTGGATTTAAAGACGTAATTCTTTTATCGTTCGAGTGTGATATCGCCACTATACGCGATGTGCTGGGAATTTATTCTAAATTTGTGATTATAACAAGTCATTGCATACGGTTCAAGTAAGGAAATGTATAATTAGAGGTCATAGAGATTGGGGTATAGGATTTGGTTTTTCATAACACTTAATGCTAATGGCCTATCCTTTTCAGGAAAAGCTGAATACCATTGGTCTACTGCTTTTAGCAAAATGTGTGATGGCCAATGGATGATATACAGTAAAATGGTTTGATGATCAGCCTAAAGACAGATTTTTAACAAAAATCTTTTATTAGTTTCGACCAATTTAACTCAAGATAAAACTATATTCAATAGAAAAGCCTAATTGTATATTTGATTTCAGAAGAAGATGCATTATAGTGTCAGTACTTCAGTATGGGTCTGTTATAAGCCTTTGCTTCCACTTGTCACATTTGTCCTGACCATAGAAATTGTTTTGACATTCTTGGAATACACATAACGCAAACATTAACACTGTGCAAGTGTATTGGATAATAAAACAAAAAGTTATTTGTTAACTTTATAGAATATATACGGTAAAACACCTCTTTTGGCCTACTCTGAAAATGAACCAAGTTCTGTATTTCTAGCTGTTTTCACAAGAGGGAACATGTATTTTGATATGGAGATTATCCTTGTATTTTCTAGATCTTGCCGTAGATTGGATTCGAGGGAACCTGTATTGGACTGAGGTCAAGTTCAGACAGATTGTGGTGTCAACAGTCGAGGGGAAATTTCCTGTTACTTTGGTTCAGAATTTGGTTCAGCCAAGAGCCATCGTGATTCAAGCAAAAGCAGGGTTCTTTTTATCAATCATTTTATTCGTATCCAAAGATTAATGAAGGTACAATGCGACAAAGTCCACAGAAAAAGAAGGAACCAAAGTTCAATGCCTTTCAAACATTTAGATGCATGCGTTTGGTAGCTCAGAAATGTATACACACCGTTCTTTTTTAATGAAACATGGCAGTGTTATTCTCGTTTATGAATTTTTTAAAATTACATTTTTTAAATACTCTCTTCAGTGTTATGACAATGCCTTGTAATGCATAATACACAATACTTTACAGCATGTGGGAACATATATATATATATATATATATATATATATATATATATATATATATATTGACCTCAAATTTATTTCTCATATGTACAGGTACATGTTCTGGACAGACACTGGCTTAAATTCGATTGAAAGAGCTTACCTCGATGGCTCTCGAAGAATAACTCTGAAGGATGGCTTCAAAGTTACTGCGTTTGCCATCGATATGGACAAGGACGTGTACGTTACATTCCTGTCAATTAGTATTTTTGTCCGTACAAATATAAAACTAAGAAAGAAATTTTAATACTAACAAACATGGCAAGCAACAATACCAAACGAATTAGTGAAAAAGTGAGAGAAACAAATAAAAAATTCCTCAGTGACACTGTGTTAAAGATTATTTTTCGTAAACACCATCCGAAATTATGCCACTATCATTAGGATAAATTATTTTCATTAGGTATAAAAGTAAGTATTATTAATTAATAAGTGATCACATGATTCTCCGGAGAATTTAATAATTATTTTATGAACAGTTATCTCAGTGCTCCAAACCCTGCTATAAGAATTTGTTTATAAATCACATTCAACTCTTTACTGACGCAGACATATCTTTAAATAAATAAATATGACCTCATAATATGCACGGATTAAAACCAAACTTTTCAGAGGTATCGGGGGGAGCAAATGTACTATCAATTTCTACATTGCTGAACATAATGTGCAATTTATTCGGTTTATGTTCTCTCAAGTTAAACGTTATATAATGCAAAAGAATCATTAACGCTGAGTAACATGCTACTGATAGTACCGCTAATGACCTTACATAATTAATATGAAAGTGTTAATGTTGTACTGATTAACAGTGTGTACCTGTTCTTGTATGAAAATATTTTATTTACGGGATATCAATTCACTTTTAGTCTCTACTGGACTGATGCAAGTTCCGGTGCTATATATTCTTCTGATTTCGATGCTCATAATATTCGTCGAGTCTTCGAGGTACAAACTAGTATTCCAATCTTCACTAGTTTGGCAGTAGCAAATGTAAGTCAAATAATTAATACTGATCAAGTCGGATTTTTTTAAAAATTCATTAGTATATCTTATAATGTATCCGTTAGGTTAATTGTTTCATACCTATCTATCTATCTATCTATCTATCTATCTATCTATCTATCTATCTATCTATCTGTCTGTCTGTCTGTCTGTCTGTCTGTCTGTCTATCTATCTATCTATCTATCTATCTATCTATCTATCTATCTATCTATCTATCTATCTATCTATCTATCTATAATTGTTTGTATGTCAGTTTTAAAAAATTTCATTACATGCTATTGTAATGTAAATTTAGCCACTTGAGTTGATGTCTTTACAGAAAATCGGTTGATCTGAGTTATTCTTTGGTAAAAAAAAATGAATGTTCAGATAGATCCTGATCTTGATACCGGACTAGTGGCACCACGTAATCATGCTTTATTATTATTTTTCAATGATGGGTTGTTGTCAAGGTCAAGATGGAACTAGTGAATTAAGAAGTAAACAATCTTTCATTCTTAAAGTATACTGACTGGTTCTCGTTAGGGTCATGCATGTTAGGAGTACGTAATATAAATGATCACGTGACTCCTGCTCCGTCTTTTTATGATCGATTTTAGCAATTTGGGGATTGTTTCATAACTGCGTATTAGATTACGATATATTCTTTGTTTTAGTGAAATAAACTTAGTTTTGGGCTTTTAATCTGATGTTGAGTCATTTTCGTTAGTTTTAGCCAGATTTTGAGTCCATGTTAACTTTCCTTAAGTTCATTTGATTTTAAAGGATTAATTCGTATTTATGAAAATATTTAAAGTGCTCATACATCATTCTTGGACAAAGACTGTATATCACATTGTTTTCTACAATGGATTCTAGTTAAGCACAAAACATATGTCAATATTCGTCGTCGTCTTCCATCTTGGATGTTACAACATGACTCGAAATCGAATCTATTAGATCATTTACTTACTAGGAATTTTTGTAATTTAATTCGTGAATTAGTCTTGGATTATGTTTGGTTTTGGTTCATAAAACTTTAATTTTTTTTCCATTTTTACGATATTATTCCAGGGAAAAAATGATTCGTTAACTTTTTGAAAGCTTGTTGTTTTCAATTTTTCTGTGTTATTGTTTTTCTTGGAACTTAAACACGTAACAGTATGTATGTATGTATGTATGTATGTATGTATGTATGTATGTATGTATGTATGTATGTATGTATGTATGTATGTATGTATGTATGTATGTATGTATGTATGCATGCATGCATATATGTATAATGACATTGATAATGGGTAATACTGTGAAGGCAACAGTAGTTCATTTTGTGATTCGTCTTTCACTGAATGATTTTAGTAAGGCTTCGGAAATAAAGAGAATATTAATTTGTATCTAGATCTTACATTTGTTTAGAATTAAATGTATTCATTTGTAAGTTATGAAGGCTATTATTGAGACATTTTCATGCCTTCCAATGATGTTCTTCAAAAGGGAAAATCTTTCAGCACTGCTCACAAACAAAATTTTGGTGATGTTAATTTGGAGATTACTGACTAATATGTTAGTGTCCGAATGTATGCAGACGCTTCAGTCATACGATGGGAAATGGCACGATGACTTAGATGAAATGGCACGATGACTTAGATGAAGTTCTGGATATCAGAAAAATGTTGACGCTAACAATGAATACAAGCAAGAGAAAAACGACAGTATTTGGTAGTTGAAATAAAGAAAAATCCAAAACAATTTTCAAGTTCTGAGAAAGAAAGAAATAGTAGGTTGCTACAAAGATTTGGGTAATCGTATTGGTAAACACAAAGATTGTACGAGCTAGAAAATATCTGACAGAAAGTGAGCATTATATGGTCTTTATACAATGGATGGAAATCCTGACATTCCAATCGGTTTTTACCTTAGATTATTCGAAAATTAATATCCCCTTAAATAATGTATGGATCTGAGTTCTGGAGAATCATTCACATTTTGTAAAGCAAAAAAAAAAAAAAAAAGATCCGTACATGTTTCCTAAAATCATTGCATAGTTACGAAATAGCTCTCCACTAATGATATTGTATGGAAAAGTAAGAATATGACCGTTATAAATATTTCACCAACCTCGAACAGCTAATTTAATGATAAGAATGCAATTGTTTCAAGTTTACTTTGTGAAGACACGAGAGACGCACATGATCTCGTTTAAATATCTTTCTCTCACATTTTTCGATCAAGCTTTTGGACAGGGAATGATATATGCTCTATGCTTAATTTTTGGATCGATAGCGACATGCTAATGTCCACTTTAATCTAAGTCCATTGCGCCACATACCAGATGGCTTCGGGTATTTGCTTGCGTACTCCATAAAGGTCATTTCCATTCTGTAACAACAAAAATGGGCCTAAGAAAATATGTGGTATATTTTCAAGGTATTTAGCATAATGGTATTCTGGATAATAATGATATACACGAGTGACATAATCGTGTTCTGTCACACAAAATAAACAAAGCAATCTGCCAACACGTTGTCTATTTTCGTCATCACCAAATGACCGAACTTACTAGACTCGTGCGCCAATTTGAGTACATATGACGTGTATTTCATTCAGGTGAATCATCAAAGACATTTCCACCATACCACGTGACAAATACCCTGTACATTACTCCTTTATAGTGTAAAGAATTTGAGCTTCGATAGATATGTGAACTTGTCAATGTAGCAGACAATACTTTCGTCTTTTAATCAGGATTATCATGCAGGAAAGTTTAATACATAGATCAATATTAATCCTTAATTGAGCCCACATTTGACTTAGATAGACGTACTAAATTTCGATTTGGTATTTTCTTTACAAAATATTCGTAATTGGATGTTTTTTTCAAAATTCTCAGCTATTCTTTAAACAACCACGCCTCTCCAATGGACACATGTAAATATTTACGATAAAAGGCTAAGATAGATCCAATAACGTCATACAGGTATAAATTAAGTCTTATTTTAATTCTCCATATAAAAAACAAGCAGATACATATACATACGGACAAGTAGACACGTACAAAAATATAATAAAACGATCATACTGTTTATGAAATCAAAACTATTTTCTTGTTTTGAACCGAACTGATATAAACCAAATTTAGACACTAAACTAGATATATTTCAGGCTTGAATAAATCAAGTTCGTCTTCATTTCAAACCAAATAGTATCCTTGTATTACCTTGGTTTAGTTTAGTTTGTATTTTGCTGTCTTCAACTGAGTGAGGCAAGCGTTAAATGGTCAGTGTATTGTTTATCGGTCCGATTGACTGAGATTTAGCAAATTGGTCCGTCCCTTCTGATGCTTTTCTGTTCATTAGTTCGTCCATTCACAAACCTCAAACTCACCAAGCGTCCTAATTTTTTTTTATCAAGCAATTTATGTTGCTTCAGTCCAAGGAAAGAAATCAGGAGCGCACTAACGTTACATTTCCTATACTTTTCACCTCATAAGCATCATTTCGACTGCCACACGCTTTGGGAATCTTGTGCATTTATTGCATTTGACATTTATTCATTACACACAAACTGATGTTAGACTCTAGATAATCACATAATTCAATGAATTTGATAATTGAAACATTCTCATCGCGTTTGTTTTTGTTTATATATGGACCATATTTATCGAGACCTGGACTTTCGAATCCCGTGCTGGCAATCGTGTCGTGTTTTAGTTCTTTTTATACCTTGTTTAGTTTTAAATTTCATAAAATTATCTGTTAAGTTCTTTCTTAAAAAGATTGAAACTATTTTCAATAATGGCGGTTTGACGTATTCATGGCTCATGATCGATGTATAATGTATTTACTTACAAAATACTCCATCATCACCTTTTCTATTTTAACAATGATAGTTCCCGTGAAAATTATTGTACAGGATGTCAAATGGGTTAAATACTAATTTTAACAGTTTATCGTTCGTCGATTTCAACTACATCAATTAATTTATAATGTTTAAGGAATCGCATTTTGTCATTTCCAAACAATTTACTGTGAATTTACGATTAAAAGTTTTTTTGCAACATCAAGCACATTTTTGACATATCGTTTTGAGTTAGTGCCCGTGATTGACTTAGAGCACCCACGTGATGTAAGCAGTCAGCACATGCATCTAGAGAGGCAAAAGCATTGAAAATAAATCGATGAAAACAAGATTAATTTCAAAGTCAACTTGTAAATGGAGATACGGATAAAGTCATGCTCCTGGCAAATTCACATCAGTGATATTGTTAAAAAGACATCCAAGCATTCTCGAAATGCGGAGTGAAATATCGCATCCTGATGCTTCGAATGTATGAATTTGTTTTAATAAAAAATGTATTTATGTTTGTCGCTTTTATTTGGTAGAAACTTTGTTTCCTAGCGTAATGGAAATATGTTGTACTGTATTGTATTGCATCATTATCTTAACCACATACGAGTTCACCGAACACGTGACTGTGAAATAATTCAAATTGGTTCATTTGAGTTCCTGCTGTTTCGTTGGAAGTTTTTGTTTCGACCGGACTTATGCCTGAACACGTTTTATGAAGAGACACTTAATCGTATTTTAAATTACTACATTACCTGCACGGATCTACTACGTATTACACTGATTCCTATATTGAGAGGTTTTGTTTCGTTTCCTGTTTGTACATATTTATATTCAGCTATCAAGTCGGTATCGTGACTCTGACAAGTACGGAAACTCGAGGGCATGCAAAATGTAAACAGGATGCTGGCTACTCCGATAACGAGACAGGATGTCGCCTCACATACCTATTCCAAATTTACCCCCAAATTATGATGCTAGTATCGTAACGAATGTGAGTTTATGTCTTTGTGTATTAACAACTATTTAAATAAGTGATAACACAGACAGAAATATAATATCTTAAATTAAAGTGCTGCCATTTATACTCCTTTTACAGAAACAACCATGAGACTATGAGTTAGTAGCGTTCCGTCAATCGAAATTCCAATTTAAATCTGATTATTTACATTCTCAGACTTTGCCATACCGACTATATTACCAAAACTAAACAGTGCAATATCAGTGATATCTAGGTATATCAGGATGAAGTATCAGCGATGAGAGAGAGAGAGAGAGAGAGAGAGAGAGAGAGAGAGAGAGAGAGAGAGAGAGAGAGATTATAATGCAAACTTGTTATGATTTACACTTGTGCCCAGAATTATTCCACGATGCTGCCACATGTATGGATTCGTTTTGCAGCATCAATGGCCAGACGGTTCTAGTTCTTCTGCTGTCTAAACTTCAAAAGAGTTTCATTGTCAACGTCATCAGAGATTAGGGATTATGAGTTCAAATAGCTTATATACTATCGATTGCTGAAATCTGATGGCTTGCAAGGATTATATTTTCTAATATACTATGATTATAAATATAAGTTGACTTTTTCAGCTTTTACGAGTGAAAATTGATGTATACTGTTTAGGAACTAACTATTCAATGTTCGTTGGGGTGGGTGGGTGGGTGTAGGGGGTGATAGCATGGAATGTATCTTTAAAAAAGTCCGGCTTTCAAATAACTAGACAAAAAATGTTGATCTAATTTAAAGCAACACAAAGGCAGTATATTATTATATTCATTATATTAATTTAAAGAATAAATGATATATTAATATATCATTATATTAATTAAAACACTAAATTACCTTGACGTAAAAGAAACAAAATATCCCTGCTCTTAAGAAAATATAGCCCCCCTCCCCGCCCCAAGCGAATGTCATATGCTACAACTTTTTTAATCCATGCAATCACGAATATGTTCAACATTCCTTTCTCTAAATGCAGCATTCGCGAAATGTCAATTATTAACAATATCTTTTGCATATGTTCTTTTCTGTATGCAAAAAAAAATGTGTGGTCGGGTCTGTGTGTTTGTATTCTCGTTTACAGATGTTCTTTTCTGTATTCAAATACAGGTGTGGTTCGGTCTGTGTGTTTGTATTCTAGTTTCATATAACTATTCCGATCAGTAGCAAAATCCAATAGGTCGTGTTACATGTTGCCAATGAATCACATATAGCAAATTATCTATATTTATATACACATTGGTGGGAATAACTTCATATCTGTACTGGTGCTGGGAAAATGAGGAAGATCCGGGAATA